>OZ023208.1:45371035-45374737 GCA_963995525.1 Escarpia spicata | reverse complement strand
CTTGTTAAATGCGAAGACGAACCACAATGGTTTGACCCAAGACTAATTGAAATATGATGACTTCTGCGACGGTATATGTAGGCGTTATATAGCACCATCTCGAAGATGGGCAGTTTATCCGGAGGATGGACGTTGTCGCTAATTCCTTCAATGGAATCAATTGTGCCCAAAGATGGTCCACCTCGCAATGAGGCACCACGTCTTTGCTTGTAACTCCTTCGTCGGTACAAATCTCGCACGTAAACACGCCACGCTCATGCTCCCGATGTGCCAACTGGCAACTGGTACTCGCCAAACTGCACCCATTTTGTACCCTTCCTACTGTCCAAATATATCTCCACACGTAATTAAGTATGCATTGCTGTGTCGCTTTGACTCATCTTTTGCATGTTGTCTCTCTCTCTTCATTGTTGGGTTGTGGATCAATGACCTGCTCGACTTCAACTTCGTCTCGAGTACGTTCTTTTGGGTGCCAGTAACCAGGCCCAATTTGGTCATCTATTCAAAACTAACAAGTATGCCACACTAATCCATGATATAAACAATAACGGAATAAAGTCAGAATTAACATGCGCTGAAATAGGTTGCAGAGACTATGTATCTGAACCCAACAAATGTAGACTGACAACCTCCTTAAAATCTCTTGGAATAAAACCAACAACAAAACAAATAAAGCAACTAACTCTATCCTTGTCTTAACTAGCCCTGCTAACGACATTTACCCTTTTTAAATGCGAAGACGAACCACGATGGTTTGACCCAAGACTAATTGAAATATGACGACCATCATCCCAATATGTCAATAATAAAAAAAAAAAATTCCCCTTATCAGCAAGTAATCCTGTACATAAATGTGTCCATTTTTACTATGATTTACTTTAACCGTTAGTCATTATTTACCCTGGCCTGCTACAGTATACTGATATACACTGTGTATCAGTATACTGCTATTGACTGTATTCACACAGGTACTTGGGTTATCGTTTCACACTTTATTGTATTCTACGGTATGAATAAAGTCAGCATGTTGAAATAGTAAACAAAACATCAGTTCCAAAAGAAGCTTTATTGGCAATAATACAAAGGCGGGCTGAGTTAACCGCAATATCCTTTGGTGCTCAACATCCTCGGTGCTCAACGACTGGTTAATTCCGGTTAGAGGCACATACTACCTCCCTTTAAAACTCGTGAACTGTTTAAACCACAAGGAGAGATATGTTGGTCTGCCCCGTGCAATATACAGTGTAGGTACATGACCAGAAACAAGGGTAAGACTGTTTGTATGGCGTGGCCGCTTGTGTTCTAGATAATCTGATTACTAATAATGTGTTAATACTTGTTAAATAAAGCTATAGTTTTATCAAGTCAGCGGTTTAACCTAAACGGATTTTGATCGTATCCCCTAGCAAACAAGTTAACATACAACGCTACTGAAGGAATAACAAGACTTTACAAGTAGTTTACGTCAATATTTCAGCTTTAAAACTGTTCACCAATTTGTTTGCTATATTTAATTTGTACACATACTTTTAAAAGGCTGACTAGTTGAATGAGACCTCATAAGACCATTACATTTTGACCACAATAATACAAACGTGTGAGTTAATAGAACGTTGCCGAGCGCTGGAAACACATAGGAAAGAACTGGGGAAGTTTGATTTGTTGGAATAAACGCTTTATTTCCTTCTCACAAATATTGTGTGACGTTGATGCCAATTATTAACATGTAATGCAAACGAATCGCAACTTCACGGAAAACACACTTTTTTATTTCACTCACAGCAGACGACCTGCCGGGACACGTTGGTTCCACTTATACTATAACTATAAAAGTAATCCATCTTTCATGATTTCTGAAATCCGAGCAAAGCGTCCGTTATCACGGGATTGTGATCCAGCCAGTCTGAAGTCGGCACGGCCTCGCCGACGCAATAGCATCCGGTATCGAGTGTGTTCACTAAGTGCTTCTGGTTTGTCGTCTGTCGTTGCTGCTGGTACTGCCGGTGAATCACGGCAGCGCGTCAGGAGGCTTTGTTATAACAAAGAACATCATCAAAACAGTCGCCGCACATCCAAGGCAGTAAGACAAAGTCACAGACAATTGGGCACCAGTGAGGCTCGTCACTTTTGATATGCCTTTGACAGCAGATAAGCTTGCCACGACAATTGTTAAAACACGATGCAAAAGTTCAAAATGCATTCCTATTGTGATAAGCGCAAGAGTTTGAGACGTAACCATTCTGACTGATTGTGACGGTTTCGGGGCTTCAACTGTTGACTGATTTCATTTGTTTCTTAATTCGTTTAAACAGATGGCCATGTCAAAAGGAGCTAGTCAGTTCATCTGCCCAGAATTAGCGGGCGTATTAGTTTGAAGTATGAAGTCTGCTATGTTGAACGTGGGAAAATGGGACATCGTTGAACATCAAAGGGTATTGCAATTAACTCAACCCGACTCGGCTGTATTGCCAATAAAGCCTGTTTTGAAACTGGATGTTTTGTTTACTATTTGAACATGCTCCGGGATCGTACCACGATTTGACGGACAGTATACCTTAACACAGTACAGCCTAAAGAACATTATATTAATGAATAAATTAAGAACTAGGAACAGACTGCCTCCTTGTAACAAACCGACGCAGTGAAATTGTGATATCAGTGAAATAGTAACGCTACATATGTTTATTTTTCCGTTCGTCAACAATGGCGCAACATATATGAATTCCTTTCCAGCTTTCCTAAAAATCACAGTGAACATTAGTTAATTTAGATTTATTATGGTAGGTGGGGGAAGGGGGGGGGGGGGGCGTTGTGATAATTGTCTGAGAAAAAGGGGTCTTAGAGCAAAAACGTTTGAGAAACACTGGACTGGAGCAACGAGACGACAAGACGGTTCGAATCCGGAATCTGCAGAGCCCGATGCTGTAACCGCCTAGGT
The DNA here is from genome assembly GCA_963995525.1 of Escarpia spicata. Classification (NCBI taxonomy): domain Eukaryota; kingdom Metazoa; phylum Annelida; class Polychaeta; order Sabellida; family Siboglinidae; genus Escarpia; species Escarpia spicata. The sequence continues at coordinate 45,371,799 of OZ023208.1, read as the reverse complement.
CACTTCGCAAAGCAGCATGCTGGCACTACAGATGTTGGACAAATCGCTTCTTCTTCTTCTTGTTCTTCTTGTTCTTGTTCTTCTTCTTCTTCTTGTTCTTCTTCTTCTTGTTCTTCTTCTTGTTCTTCTTCTTGTTCTTCTTCTTGTTCTTCTTCTTCTTGTTCTTGTTCTTCTTCTTCTTGTTCTTCTTCTTCTTCTTGTTCTTCTTCTTGTTCTTCTTCTTCTTCTTCTTCTTCTTCTTCTTCTTCTTCTTCTTCTTCTTCTTCTTCTTCTTCTTCTTCTTCTTCTTCTTCTTCTTCTTCTTCTTCTTCTTCTTCTTCTTCTTCTTCTTCTCTTCTTCTTCTTCTTCTTCTTCTTCTTCTTCTTCTTCTTTCTTCTTCTTCTTCTTCTTCTTCTTCTTCTTCTTCTTCTTCTTCTTCTTCTTCTTCTTCTTCTTCTTCTTCTTCTTCTTCTTCTTCTTCTTCTTCTTCTTCTTCTTCTTCTTCTTCTTCTTCTTCTTCTTCTTCTTCTTCTTCTTCTTCTTCCTTCTTCTTCTTCTTCTTCTTCTTCTTCTTCTTCTTCTTCTTCTTCTTCTTCTTCTTCTTCTTCTTCTTCTTCTTCTTCTTCTTCTTCTTCTTCTTCTTCTTCTTCTTCTTCTTCTTCTTCTTTCTTCTTCTTCTTCTTCTTCTTCTTCTTCTTCTTCTTCTTCTTCTTCTTCTTCTTCTTCTTCTTCTTCTTCTTCTTCTTCTTCTTCTTCTTCTTCTTCTTCTTCTTCTTCTTCTTCT
>OZ023208.1:45191035-45363535 GCA_963995525.1 Escarpia spicata | reverse complement strand
ATCCATCCATCCATCCATCCATCCATCCATCCATCCATCCATCCATCCATCCATCCATCCATCCATCCATCCATCCATCCATCCATCCATCCATCCAACCATCCATCCATCCATCCATCCACCTTTGGCAATTTCGTTCACTTCACGTTGCCTCAGTTCACTCGGTAGCGTGGCTTAATCCTCCCCAGAGAAATCGGGTTGGTTTCGGACTAGGCATAGTTTTGTGTATATAAGAAGTTATATCGCTGTATTTATATGACATTAGTTTGCTATAAGTATCTATAAGAAGTTACCTTTCTATATAAGAAGTTACCTTTATGTTCTTCAGAAAGACGAGGAAGCAGTTACAGCACAAGGGATCGTGGTTCGGGGGAAGGATTGCGATAAGCCGTCCCGTGACTTGCGCGGGGACCATTTTCAGAGGCAGTCGTGTTATGGGCAATAAGAATAACGACAAATCACCACGTCGGGCGATATTGGTACATGTTTAATTTCAAACAAGTCACCGCTGACCGATTGCAGCCCGTCCATCCAGTTCTTGACCGACGCAAGCGCGATTAGTGGAATGTGCAGTCAGATTGACACATCCCAGTAATTGTTACATATCATCCCAAATCGATCTCACTACATACATGTATATACTTCTTCCCATTGATCCCTTGAGGGGCTGGGACCCCATCACCATTCTCACATTGGCCTTCCTCTTCTCCTTCTGCTCTGCTTCCCATGCTTTCTTTGTCCGTCTCTCCCCACTCATTGTCTGTACACGTCGTACCCCAGTCTCTCTTTGTCCGTCTCTCCCCACTCATTGTCTATACATGTCCTACCTCAGTCTCTCTTTGTCCGTCTCTCCTCACTCATTGTCTGTACACGTCCTACCCCAGTCTCCCTTTGTCCGTCTCTCCCCACTCATTGTCTGTACACGTCCTACTTCAGTCTCTCTTTGTCCGTCTCTCCCCACTCATTGTCTGTACACGTCCTACCCCAGTCTCTCTTTGTCCGTCTCTCCCCACTCATTGTCTGTACACGTCCTGCCTCAGTCTCTCTTTGTCCGTCTCTCCCCACTCATTGTCTGTGCACGTCATGCCTCAGTCTTTCTTTGTCCGTCTCTCCTCACTCATTGTCTGTACACGTCCTGCCTCAGTTTCTCTTTGTCCGTCTCTCCCCACTCATTGTCTGTACACGTCGTGCCTCATTCTTTCTTTGTCCGTCTCTCCCCACTCATTGTCTGTACACGTCCTGTCTCAGTCTTTCTTTGTCCGTCTCTCCCCACTCATTGTCTGTACTCGTCCTGCCTCAGTCTCTCTTTGTCCGTCTCTCCCCACTCATTGTCTGTACACGTCATGCCTCAGTCTTTCTTTGTCCGTCTCTCCCCACTCATTGTCTGTACACGTCATGCCTCAGTCTTTCTGCGTCCGTCTCTCCCCACTCATTGTCTGTACACGTCATGCCTAAGTCTTTCTGTGTCCGTCTCTCCCCACTCATTGTCTGTACACGTCCTGCCTCAGTCTCTCTTTGTCCGTCTCTCCCCACTCATTGTCTGCACACGTTCTACCTCAGTCTTTCTTTGTCCGCCTCTCCCCACTCATTGTCTGTATATGTCCTGCCTCAGTCTTTTGTTGTCCGTCTCTCCCCAATCATTGTCTGTACACGTCCTACCGCAATCTTTCTTTGTCCGTCTCTCCCCACTCATTGTTTGTACACGTCCTGCCTCAGTATTTTTTTGTTCGTCTCTCCCCACTCATTGTCTGTACACGTCCTACCCCAGTCTTTCTTTGTCCGTCTCTCCCCACTCATTGTTTGTACACGTCCTGCCTCAGTCTTTTTTTGTTCGTCTCTCCCCACTCATTGTCTGTACACGTCCTACATCAGTCTTTCTTTGTCCGTCTCTCCCCACTCATTGTTTGTACACGTCCTGCCTCAGTCTTTTTTTGTTCGTCTCTCCCCACTCATTGTCTGTACACGTCCTGCCTCAGTCTTTCTTTGTCCGTCTCTCCCCACTCATTGTTAGTACACGTTCTGCCTGGGTCTCTCTTTGTCCGTCTATCCTCACTCATTGTCTGTACACGTCCTGCCTCGGTCTTTCTCTTTCCGTCTCTCCCCACTCATTGTCTTTACACGTCCCGCCTCAGTCTGCTCAAAAGCGAGTCAACGCTGAGCACATGTGCACCAATATACCTACTTGTAACTTCATCGTACAGCATGATTTCAAATCAACCCACGTATTATTTTCCTTGATAATAGAGTAGCAGAGAAAATGACAACAATGCATCCGCAGGTTGCAAAAACCAAACCGTCAAACATAAAGAGCTAGAGGAACAATACAGGCTCGCTAAACTGACAACGTCAGCAGACAAAGACTAGAGATACGTATAGAACAAAGCACGGCTCACTGGCAGGCAACGCTCTGTTGTCTGCATGCTCTATCATTAATTTTGAAATTTGACGCCGGTATTTTGCCATGATTACTTTGCCATAAAAACTCCCGCAGTGCCATGATTTATTATAATGTTGGCATCAATTTGCACTGTACTTTATTAATGGTGTAATAATTTCTACCTCTATAGGTAGAAATATTATGTAGGGGAGACCGGGGCAAAATTGTAGCAAGAGTTATTTTGTAAAGAACATCCCGTGAAAATAAAAATAACAAAAACTACGCATATTAAGGTCAAATTTAAGTTGACACGTATATGGTATTATTTGGGTTTCCATCCGTTGGACGGTTTAAAAATACATTTTACATCTTACACCGATTATAACTGCCCCCACTTTCTCCTAATCGATTACACAGCATTCTTGGAGAAAGTGGATTTAAGTTTGTTGGTTATTCTGGAAACTATATACGATTGGCCTATTTGGTGAAAAAAACGCTCTAGCCACCTCTAGTTATTTATTGCAACCGAGTCATCGGGCAGACGACTACTATCGTAAATAGTCATAACGCAGCACGCGCACCTCCGCGGAATTGATCGGGCTCGTTCTCGCGACGGATGCCGCCGCCAATTAATGTTGTCAGCATTGGCGCCACTGAGATGGCGAACAGGTGACAAATGGTCACGGTTCTGCTAAGCCAGGGCGGATTACGTCCGCTGTAGGTTGTGAATCCGACGTAACCCGAATAATGAGGCTTACCATCGGCCAGGCTCGATGACGTCAGTTATTAACTGGCCGAAATAATTTGCCGTTAATAATGGTCAATGGGAAATAAGCTATGATTGGAGCGGTCGTGTTACTAGTGTCTCCACGCTGTGTGTTCTCTGAAACATAAATGCAGCGTGACATTTAACTACTCTCTGAAATATACTTAGATAGTGTGTAGGGGGCCATCTGCGATATAAAATGTAGTACTCGTCACTCGCAATGTGAGGACATTCGGTAATTGCCACGGCCAGATCTTGGAACTGATGTAGGAATTTAGGTCCATATAACCATAATAAAATAAAATAAATAACCAAAATATCTAATCAATGCGCACCCAATTTCCAGGAATCCCAATATAATTACCCATTCGACCATTCATTCTCACGAGCCGCTGAGCGGCATTGTGTATATATTCGAATAATTACGTCTACTGCGCAAACAGTCCACGAAGACCACCCAGAAGACCACTACAATTTTACGGCAAGCGACGTTATTGGTTGAGCTTATCTTCCGAGATTCGGCAAGCGATCTACCGGGGGGTACTGAGATTGGTGTAAACAAATAACCACCCCCTGGCGCGCGAGGATGGTTATTGAATTGAAATTGGTTTATTTGGCATAAGTACTACAACAAACAAGGTACACGTGGTAACAATGAATGCCAGGACGCCAATAAAAATTAAACTAGTTGAAGCAACTGGACACCCTAAATGCTACATACTATTATTATACAGGTAGTTATACATGAAGTATACAATAATAATAAAAAATTATTACTGTGTATAAATAATACATAGCATTACAATTTAGAGTGGGGAATTAAATTACGAAATTTTACATTATGAATTATCATTGAAGGTCAAACAAGATTAACTATGTCTTATTATGCACACTGCTGAATATGTATTTACAATAATTTTTTAAAAACTTGTGCCTTTAATAATAGGTGAAGTACGTTTGAGACATTCAACATTATAGTATGCAGTTTGTAACATAATCCTTGTTTTTTGTTTCTGTTCTTATCCCACTATCTCACCTAAGTGAATATTATTGTTCTCCCTGATAACATGACTGTGAATGTCATTATTTCTTTTGACAGACGTGAAAGGATACTTTGACCATTGCTTTTTTTAATCATTTTGTCATACAGTTGAACACCTTGAATTATAAATAAATATTCTAACTTAGAAGCCCATACAATTTAAAGATGGGATCTGTATGTGCTATGAATTTGCTTTTGTGAATCAAAAGTTTTGCTTTCTTTTGAAGTTTAAATAGTCTGTTTATATTAGTTAGATTACCATGAATGTTACTGTACCATGCAAGTAGGCCATATAACAAATGAGGTTGAATTGTTTTAATCTGCATGATTGTAGTTGTGGCTTGATTTTATTAGTTATTGCTAATGTTTGGGAATTTTTCTGGCATTTTTTATTTGTATTTTTCTTTCAGTTTAGGTTTTTATCAATCCAGATTCCTAGAAATTTAAAGTGATCAACATTTTCTATTTTATCACCATGTAGGACAATGTCCAATCGATTGTGTAACTGGCTTTGAGTGTTTTGAAATAACATGCATTTAGTTTTACCTATATTAAACGAAAGTTTGTTGGCACTTATCCATTGGGAAATAATATCTTTATTTTTGAAGAGTAGGCTTGTGTCATCAGCGAACAGTTTTAAATGAACAGTATAACATTTGTATTATTTGATTATAATGGCATATATATAATAGTAATGGTCCTAGAATGGATCCATGTGGGACTCCACATGTTGTACTTTGATACTCAGACAGTATACAATTATAATAAACTATAATGGTCAATCAACCAATCAATTAATCAATCAGTCAATCAAAACACTTTAAAGTGCAAGTTACGTAAAGTGCATGTTAAGTAAAGTACATGTCAAGTTTACAAAGCATTTGGTGAAACCTACGAAGGGAGTAACATTGAAGTAAAACTACTTATAATGTTATGCTACTTCTTTGGCGACACTTGTAACAGGGTTTTTACTCGATGTAAATTTCAAAACAAAATACAAACGTATAGCAGTGCTTATGATTTGATTCATCTAATGAAACTATACATTGCGATGATATTACTTCTGTTGACAATACATTTCTAATATATATTTATTACAGTGTGCTTTAAAACAATGATACGAACAAATGTTGGTAAAAGTGACATTCAACGAGTTCCAAAGTTTTGTTCCATAGACAATTAAAGACACATACCTTCTGTTGGTTGTTGCCCGGGTTCGGGAAAAATGATTTTCTCGTCGTGTGCAATACTTATTGCCACACTTAACAAATAACCTTTGAATATTTAACGGCAATTCATTTTTGTGAGATTTATGCATAAAGAGTATTATTCTAAATTGTATCACGTCGGCAAACTTCAGAATGCGTGCTTTATAAACCAATGGAGTCGCGTGGTCGTTGTACTGTCCATGGTGCATAAGCCGTATTACCTTCTTTTGTAACATAATTATACTGTGCAAATTTGTTGAATACGTATTTCCCCATAGAACAGTCAATACGGCAAACACAGAGTGGACTATAACATGTACATAGTATGGCGGTTAAGCAATTTGCTGCATGATACCAACACTACGCGACTGATACGGTCTTTCCAATTTAACGAATCGTCAATAAACACTCCTAGAAATGTCGTTGCACGCACTTTTGATATCTGGGTATTTTTTACATTTATATTTATATCAGATAGACGTGCTCGAAGAGAATAACACGTAGTTTGTTTTTGCTATGTTCACTGACAACTCACTGTTGACCGAGAACCGTAATTGCAATTTATGTAGTTTATTTGCATATACTATTTTCAAGCTGTTTTAATCTTTGGCAGAACATAAGATGTTCGCGTCATCAGCAAACAGAATTAATGTTACCAGTTTAGAAACATTACACTTACACATGTCATTAATATACAGAATAAACAACATCGGTCCAAGTATAGAACCTTGTGGATCTGGTCTGCTTAGAAAGTTTAACAGAACATACCGTTTTGCTTCGCTACGTGTAATCTCATATAAACCCAAGCTTTGTGTTTGTATGCATGTATGCATGCATGTATGTATGCATGTATGTATGCATGCATGTATGTATACATGCATGTATGCATGCATGTATGTATGCATGTATGCATGTATGCATGCATGCATGTATGTATGTATGCATGTATGTATGCATGTATGTATGCATGTATGTATGCATGTGTGCATGTATGTGTGCATGTATGTATGCATGTATGTATGCATGTATGTATGCATGTATGTATGCATGTATGTATGCATGTATGCATGCATGTGTGCATGTATGTATGCATGTATGTATGCATGTATGTATGCATGTATGTATGCATGTATGTATGCATGTATGTATGCATGTATGTATGCATGTATGCATGTATGTATGCATGTATGCATGTATGTATGGATGTATGTATGCATGTATGTATGCATGTGTGCATGTATGTATGTATGCATGTGTGCATGTATGTATGCATGCATGTATGTATGCATGTATGTATGTACGTACGTGCGCTCAGGTTCAGTGTAGCGAAACATTGTTTAAATATTAATTATATGCGTCGTAACAAACATGATTTACGAATATTCTGGGAAACCGTCGTCTGTATATACAGTTGAGGGAGAGGGTAGACGTAACCAGAAGGTGGACAATTTATATATATAGCTCATGGAGGGGGTAGACGTAACCAGAAGGTGGACAATTTATATATATAGCTCATGGAGGGGGTAGACGTAACCAGAAGGTGGACAATTTATATATAGCTCATGGAGGGGGTAGACGTAACCAGAAGGTGGACAATTTATATATATAGCTCATGGAGGGGGTAGACGTAACCAGAAGGTGGATAGTTTATATATAGCTCATGGTGGGGGTAGACGTAACCAGAAGGTGGACAATTTATATATAGCTCATGGAGGGGGTACACGTAACCAGAAGGTGGATAGTTTATATATAGCTCATGGAGGGGGTACACGTAACCAGAAGATGGACAGTTTTGCTAGTTATAACAGATTAATCATACAATTCATAGCTTAGCCTTACCCTAGTATAGGCGAGCGGCAATTTCCCCAAAAGTGCTTTATTTTAGGAGTTTAAATGCCCCTCCTTACACACACCCAAATGTTGTATAATTTGAAAGCTATACAACAAGGCCTGTCGTAGTAAGTAAGCGTGAATCCAAGGTCAAACAAGGTCACCGTCAAATGATGAATCTTCGAAATTGTGCGCGTCCGCAATCATCTTAACATTACAATGATCGCATATCTACTTTACTTAATTTCGAGATGGCCAAGTAATATATATTGGAAAGCTTATTATCTCCCCGTCAAAACGCGGTACGATATGGAGGTGTTACCTGATATGGTACGAGTGGAGCTCAAACAAGGTCACCGTGAAATGAGGAACATTCGATTTTTTGCAATACCGCGAAAGTAGTACAGTTACAATGACCCTGTAAAACATCATTTAAATATAAGAGTCATACGCTGTGCGAAAGAACCATTTACCTTCGTCAAAATTAGATATCCCACGGAGCTGTCAGTTGATGGAGTAGGTGTGGAGCGACGATCAAACAGAGGCAACGTCAAGTGACAAATGTTCGAAATTGTATCATCCCACGAACGTCATAAAATATAAATGGTTGCGTATATCCACTTTACTTATCTATGCATGGCAATGTCGTATACTGTTGGATAGCCAACGGTCTCCCCGTAAACATGGGATAAGAGGGGAGCTAAAATGTTCTACACTTACAATTGTTGCGTAGATGTTATACTTTTAATTGCAGTTTGTGTTAATGGCAGGAATTCTAGCTAGATCCATCACACAAGGGATAAGAAAATAAGTGTATGTGGATGCCACCCTCGATTTTGAAGGTTATTTGAATGTCACAAACTCAAACGTTTGTCAAAATATATTTTGATTAATTTACATCTTCTTGCACACACCGTTGCATAAAACCAAATATTTTATGATTTGTACATGTATTGTCAGCGTTATCAGTTGTTGAAGTTTGAATTTACTCATAAATATATAGGATAATCTAATATAAAAACGTGATCTTCTCAAATGTGTTTATCGGGTACACCAAAGTTGTTTACACACCCAGTTACACGTTCAACTGCTCTGATGGTATCCGCCACGGATGAAGCATGGAAGCGTGAAGCTGTTGACCCAAAGAAGCTTGTCACAAAGATTTTAGTGTGTTCAGAGGAACTGACGGTGAATGTGGAAACACTGACTTACGGGTGGGAGCGATGGTCACTGAATCAAGAGTGGTGGCCTTTTAACCACGGTTTTTTATTCCCTATCGATGGAGTTACTTTCCTGTCAAGCGTGTGTATGTCAGCAATATCGTCGCTGACTCCATATAGGAGCCTACAGAGGAACCGGATTGACCCACAAAGTAACGACATGCCTTTAGTACCTATGGCAACGAAATACTCTGCTCCAAATGGCGTGGTCAATAGTCAACTCATCTAACAGCTAAAGACCTAGAAACATAACAGGTTGTCATCACCGTTAGGCAACTGCTGGTTGAAGAAACATGGTTTCTTGACGCACAGAGGAAGCAACATCCATAAACCTTTGCAACTACAACATGTACAAAACACTACCAAAGTTGACAGAAAGCTGTTAAAGCAATATGTCAACGGTGTCACTACTGGATGAATAGTGACAATGGTGAATACCATGAAGCTTTATCTACCCCCAGTCCCTCTGTCTATAGCCACATTTGGAGGTGACATGAACTCAACACCAAAGGTATAGCTGCCCAGTGTCTTGGTACGGCTGGACTTCGTACACCTTTGGAACTTACAGAAACAACCTGAAAGACTTACACAACATGCGAATGATAACCTGCTCAGCTTCCACGCACTAACAGGAAGTCAACATCAGCCTTTTGTTTTGATGTGAAGACATCGAGCTTGCAAAATGTCCAGAACCAACCAGCTCCTTGTGAAGGGAGTTGGTCACGACGGGGAACTTGCACGGGCTGGATATGTCGTGTGTCACCTATTTTATGGCACTCGCTCGTCAGTAGCAAACCGTCGATTCTGTCAGAATCCAAGTCTGGGTCTGACGATGCTACCCCAACCTCCACCCTACAATTTCATATTGCACACGCTAATGACTACGCAAAAAAGATTTTTACAGGCAGATTGTGCATATATAGCTATATCATCTCATATCGACACATATACGAGGAAGAAGGTATCAGAATGCCTGTGTGAACGCGGCTATCCCCTATTGTAAATGTCTGTGGATGCCACTCAAAATAGGCCTACAGGGCGGATCGGCAAACTGGCTCAATCGTTTTTGTTGTAATGCCGATGATACCATTATGCATCCTGCATATGCTAATAATTGGCTCAGTTGCCTGATCAGCAGGCATTTGGTTGAAGCGCCTTTTGGGTTTCTTCATAACAATGTATCCTTTAATGAATACTGCACGAACCTCTGGTGCTGTCTTCTCGAGGTATTTCACATGTTCCAGATAGACTGTTCTCTGTCGGGAGGGCATAGTTTGTATGATCATAGATGTTTAGCCAATGTATAATTGCAACGAAATGTTCTATGTAGTTGCCAATCTTCTCAGCCCTGGTGATGTCCAGCATGATCTCCATAGTTTCTACGTATGTCAATCAGATCCTGAAATGTGGATTCCTCCATGAGATATTGAATTGTCTCGTTCCTGAATACACATGCCAGTTGGTCGACTGTATTGCGAGTAGAGTTCGAACACGCGATTGCCACCTCTCTTCTTCAACATCCTAACTACATTTTGGGCAAGTTCTTTGACGTTCACGTCATGTTAATGACCAAATGCATGTGTAGTAATAAATAATATGTACATTATATCAACGGGAATATATAGTCACAGGCCTACAAAGCATAATTGGGTGTGTAAAGAACTTTGGTGTACGCGATAAACACATTTGAGAAAATCACGTTTTTATATTAGATTATCCCATATATTTGTGAGAAAATTCAAAGTTCAACATCTGATAACACAGACAATACATATACAAATCATAAAATATTCGGTTTTATGCAACGGTGTGTGCAAAAAGATGTCAATTAATCAGAAATAATTTTTTTTTGGAAGTATTTGTATTTGTAATTATATTTAGATACTTCCATAAAGTATTTGACATTTTCAAATACCTTCAAATACTTTTATTTGGGCATGGTTATTATTAAATGATAAGTTACATTTTGTATTCACATATCTTATTTAACTTATTGAGAGTCAAACATTTTACTGGTTCATTTGACAACTGACCACATTTTCCAGTCAGAAAGAGCCATTACGCGGAAGTCACTGAGGTCATTATGAGAGCATACCAGTGAAGTCAGAATCAATTTATTTGTTAATTGTCACCTGTGACCAAGATGCAATTAGCAACAACAGGACTTGGCACTGGCATGCCTGTCTTTTGACCATGGTTTTATTGCCCCTGCTAAGGAACCCTGCTAGCTGCTAAGGACTGCTATTGTGCCAATGCTTGTGTGAACTGATTAGACATATTTGCACTCTGTGGGTTGAGGGGAAGATAGGGACTTCCCAAGCCAGATCATTACTTTCTTACATTGTTGCAATTTTATAGCATGCCATATATTGCCAGTATGTAATGAATATCTCATGTAATAGTTATACATACCATCATTGAATTATGTCGATAAACAACATAATTATCTCGTAATATAACATTTGTTATTGTTTTTGGTACAGGTTCTCTTGTAAAAAGTATTTTGAAAAGCATTTGAAATACTTCCTAATGTATTTGTATTTGTTTTTTAAACAAACTTTTGCATTGCAAAGTATTTGTAATTGTATTTGTATTTGAACCCTTCAGGAGTATTTGTATTTAATTTTTTTCAGTGTATTTGACCCCATGTCTGCAATTAATTAATAACACTATTTTGACACAAGTTTGGGTTTATGATCCTCTCAAATAACCTTCAAAAACGAGGGTGGCATCCACAAACACCTATTTTCTTATCCCTTGTGTAATGGATCTAGCATGAATTCCTGCTATTAACCAAAAAAACAGTTAAAAGTATAACATCGCATGTTGACTAGTCTACTATATGCAGAAAGGCATAATTTCGAAAATTCATCTTTTGAAATTGACTTCATTTAACCTTCACTCCACAGTTAGAGCACCATTTTACAACTCGATGGTATACCTCATTTTGACGAGGATACAACACGCTTTCAAACGGTATGTAACATGGCCTAGTCTATGTAGACAAAGTAGCTACGCAACCATTTTAAGTGTAGAACTTTTGTGGCGTGGCGTAGTTTTGAACATTCGTTGTTTGATGGTGACCTTGTTTAACCTTCACTCCACACCTACTGCACCAATTGATAGCTCACCGTATCCCATATTTACGGGGAGACAGTTGGCTTCCAACGGTATACGACATTGTCATGAATAGATAGGTAACGTAGATATACGCAACCATTTATATTGTATGACGTTTGCGGAATTACACAATTTCGAACATTTATCATTTGACGGTGTATCCGTTTGATCGTCGCTCCACACCTACTCCATCAACTGACAGCTCCATGTGATATCTTACATGTGTGTGTAGGGGTGTGTAGCCGAAGGTCATGCCCTACCCTTGATAAGGGCATCTAATATCAAAAAGTATACCCTTGATCTAGGGACAAATTTAAGAAAGACACAATTTTTAAGTAAGTATTTAATTTATATAAACGTAAACATATCTACAGGTGTGTGTATAGGTGTGTGTATTCCGATACATATAATATGCACGATAGGTAACCGTGAATGCTGCGATAAAAAATCTACCCTTGTTCTAGGGAGAGTTCCTCAAAATGATACCCTTGTCTGGGAAACTTCTGTATAATGGTGGCACTTGTTCTAGGGAGAACATGTGAAAAACAGACCCTTGTCCTTGATTTAGGGAGCCTCGGTAAAAAAACGATCCTTAATTTAAAGTCGGCACATCCACAGTATACTGCTAGTTACTAGTATAGGCTATAGCTAGGCTAGGGCTAGGCAGACCTTGGTCTGGATTCACGCTTACTGCACCACTCGGCACCTTTACGACAGGCCTCTTTGGAACGGGAAGATGTAAATTATATAACATTTGGGTGTGTGTAAGGGGAGGCATTAAAATCGATTCGATTGGTGGTTCTACCACTCGCCTATACACCTTTTTAAAATAGGCTTAGCCAAACTGATGTACGCGCATTGTTCGCCGTGTGATATTTCCGCCTGTATGTCGTAGCGGGTTTCGTAGTGTAGTGGTTATCACGTTCGCCTCACACGCGAAAGGTCCTGGGTTCGAAACCCAGCGAAACCAACGCGTCGTTTTTTTAAAATAAATTCAACGAAGTCACTCTTGAAATATTTTTCCTGATCTAAATAATCAAAGAAAAAGTACACTACTGCCATTACTGTGACAAGATAATAATAAAACAATTTGTATAGACGCGTAGTCATACATAGGCCTATATTTACAGTATAGACACTGTAATAACTAGCAAAAATGGGATGCCTTGGTAGTTGACAGTTGTGTTAGTAATATTTAGATTCTTACATAGACACCATAAAGCGTTCGCAGATACTCGTTGTTTGTTCAAATGACGGAGGTCGGAGATAATGTGAAGTTCACGTCCTTAGATAGTCCCTAGTCATGGTAACGTAGAATTATAAAATACTACTGCTATGTATTGGCATGGGGATTGACATAAGCACAATTGTGTCAGCGTCTACTTTATGTTGCCAAGTCCACGACGCAGGGGCCGTTTTCCTGAAGTATTTGCGGCAGACGCGTGATTCCTGTGATTGTTTAATTACATTTTACGTATTACGCGAACATTACGTTTTACGTTCCGAACAACTGATTTACCCATAAAAGGTGAGGGTCTTAACATATGAGGTATTTTGAAAAGGTCTTGTGTCCTATTCCAGGGGTCGTAGATTGATTCCTGAAAGTTTGGCGGTCAAGGTTCAAGCCGTCTAAGAGGAACACGTTTTACCCGCATACATACTTACGTTTCCTTGATTACAATTAGACATATACAAATTATGGCATTATTACAATCATATTACAGTTGGCCCTACTCACGTCCGTAGGGGGGCGATGGGCGCGAGAGTTCTACTTAGGACTTTAGGGAAAAGTGTTCCGCTTGAATAGGCCATAAGGGGGGTAGTGTGCTGTAGGATATTTTGGGAGCATCACAGAGGTGAGGTGCATCTGGAGGTCTCGGGGATGGGGTGCGGGGGGGGGGGGGCAGCTACGCAGTTACGTTATAAATGTTCTTCACTCTCTTTGATGTAACCAAATAGCCGGAATCAATCAGATAACGGGAATAAATACTTAGTGTGAAATGTCATTATTAATTAGTGTAGATTAATCAGTAAAGATTATTATTATTATAATTAGCTGTGGTTGGAGTCAGCTATGGTTGGGGTAAACTCATTTAACTACCCAATAGCAGAGGGGAGTTAAGGTAAACCAAGGTAAGATACATTCTAAATATGATTTGAATGTTGCACCCGTGAACAATCATTCAAATACCTTAGCAAACAGCTATTGATACCCTTTGCGGAATCACGCATCCCTTCCGCAAATACCTTTCAAGTTGGATGGTTCCCACACTACTTGCAGCAACATGAGACGGAGGGCAAGTGATTTGACGAAGTTCCTGTTAATAATCACTACCGATGGCTGATTCCGGGTAACGGAACAGACAGCTTCGTTTTAAACGTTACACGCGTACGCATCCAGGGTGCCACTGCATCGTTACGAGTATCAGTGGAGACGTATTTCGTTAGTCGACAGAGCTGTCAACGGCAAAAAATAGGCAGGACGCGGCGAACGGAGACCAACGGCGCCACTAGGATGTCGTAAATTGACGCAAACGACGAGTCGCGTCAGCGCGAACGAAACAGTTTTTGCTCTCACCGGTCTGCAAACCGCTTAGCAGCGCGGGCAATAAAACCGTGTGGCCACGTTAACGAATTAATTAATATTTAAACAGTTTTAAGAGCGAGTGTAGGCAAACTAGAATGCCCAGATAGGAGCTTAGGGCAGGCCTACGTCTCATGGGCATAAAATCAACCTTTAAACGGGAGGAAGGGAGGGAGGGAGGGAGAGAGGGAGAAAAAGAGAGAGAGTTGGAGGGAGGGAGGGAGAGGGCAGGGAGGGAGGGAGGGAGCGAGAGGAAGGGAGGGG
This sequence comes from Escarpia spicata, assembly GCA_963995525.1. Classification (NCBI taxonomy): domain Eukaryota; kingdom Metazoa; phylum Annelida; class Polychaeta; order Sabellida; family Siboglinidae; genus Escarpia; species Escarpia spicata. The sequence goes on along the minus strand of OZ023208.1, from coordinate 45,349,124 downwards.
GGAGGGAAGGAGGGAGGGAGGGAGAGAGAGAGAGAGAGAGAGGAGGGAGGGAGGGAGGGAGGGAGGGAGGGAGGGAGGGAGGGGGAGGAAAAGAGGGAGAGAGAGACACACACAGAGAAAGACTATACAATACATAGACTATACAGTACATAGACTATAAAGTACATAGACTCTACATACTATACAAGCATATTTACATTGATGAAATAAGTGTTTATTTTATTTAGTAAGGTTCCAAATAACATCTAAAAACTTGCATTTTCAGCGGGCTGGATTCTTGCCCTTCCTTACATGACTTAAGTTTTCGGGAATATGGATTTATTAATCAATCTTAAATTAACAAGTATAGGACGACGCTCAAAAGCTACTCGACTGGATGCCGTAGTGAAGATAATTAAATTTACAGGTTGTCTATGGCTGCTATCAATCTGTGTTTCTCCCATTTGGGGAATCAACTCCCGTCCCATAACACTCAATGTGTCACGTCTTCCAAACGTGTATTTAGAGCTCGTCATGACGAGACGCAGAACACGTGTAGCGTTCATCAGCTTCTATTAGATTTATCTCTGTTTATCGACGCCTAATCGAATCGCCGTCCATCTTCTGGCACTCGGCAAACTCGTTCGTTCTGGTCAGTGGGCGACCGTCAATTGTATATTTAACGGAGCGCGCGCCACTGGCTTAGTGCACCGTTGAGCACCATCACATCCGGATTAGGTTGATGAATAAAATCTCATATTACGTAGTCACGAAGGATGAGCCTCAATTTCCTCCATGGAAGCTTCTGGGATTATTATTATTTAGACGTCTAGATCGAGCCACAGATTGTGCCCGTCCCAAACAACGCACAGGTTCTCTCGAAGTATTAAATCTTAAGTATAGTCACAGTGGCGCCCTCTGGAGAATGGATCACAGCCAACACAAACACAACGTAAGTCAATAACAGCAGATAGCTATATTTCTGTTGTTTGAAATGCATCGCCAGTTGGTAGTTCTGAGGCCAATGGTCGAATGAAGCGAATGGACATACGAAGATGCGAGTGGGCCTCGATACGTGGGAGGAGGGTACACAATCAACGTTGGACAACGATGCACAATCACAACATATTATCAGTAAATGAAGCAAGTGATAACTGAGAAAAACCTGACACTAAATCTTGTAATAAACAGAAGCGTACGTCACATTTTCCTATAATTTATTCATGGGCTAGGTATATTTCAGATGGTGGTAATCTCAGTGCATTCCAGTGGTGCGCTTACTCACGAAACTGCGTGTCTTTAAATAAATATGCTTTGTTACCAATCACAGTCACACCAACACACACACAAAAGTTAATAATTTATTATTTCGCTCTTAAAGTTGGGCCAAGTTCTTTGCGGGTGACGCTCAATTATTTGGCGATACTGGCAAGATCATGACCCCGACCACCACAACCACGCATAGACGTGGGCTGACAAATGAGTTGCAACACTTAAATGTACACACATAAATATACTTTGACTTACAGAGAGAAACCTGGGCACGGAGTGCAAGATGGACGGCGGGATACTGAGGAAGAGAAGTAAGAAGGACCTGCATGGCGATCACAATCGACGGCGTCGAGGAGGGATGGAAATTTAAATGAAACATATATATCGTGTCACAACTAATGGTTTTGTTTATACAAAACCATTAGTTGTGGCTTTTTATTCAAGGACTTATAAAAAAAGTACACAATTTACCAGTGGTGAAGTCGGGCTACATCTGAACTTCCGAGTTCACCACGTGATGGTATTCACTGTAAACACGGGGTGATCTAACGCAGCATACTTACCCGTTCGACCATTCTCATTAATTAGCGGCATGCATTGTTTTGAAATATTACACTTCCCGAAAATTAGGGCCTACATGTAATAACCAAAACCCTGTTGAACATTTTTCGCCGCTGCGACACCGTATCTTGAGCTCTATTTCAGCGTCTCCTCTGGCTCGGCTGGCCGGGCTCGACTGCATGTAACATTGGAAGACGGGGGTAGGAGGAGGCGGTGGGGGTGCTGGTAAAAAATATTTCGTCGCTGCGTCGGCGTAACTTCAGCTTATTGTCACTTGGACGGCGGAGGCACATTTCAAAGGGTCTAGGTGAGCACGGTCACGTGGGCCCATTCAACAAAGTCTGGGGCACGCGAAATTCCAAAGGTTTAGGGGGGACGTGCCCCCCAGACTCCCCCAGACACGCCTATCTATACGACTATTGTAACAAGTATAACGAGCGTCCACTGTAGTCCGTGGTGTAGGAATTGTCTACGCCTTGAACAGACTACTCTGCCTGACCAGATAGTAAACGCAACAGCAGCAGTTAATGTTACCTCAAAACATGATTTATAAAGACTAAAACCTGGGTCTATGATGATAAATTAATTGTCACACAAACAACGGTCTACAAAGGAGGCAGGGCGTTTTTTTTTTGAATTTTCACTGGGGGTAATGTTTTAAAGGGGCACTTCTAATGAGTTTACGCATACATTAATGATTATGTACATAACCCTTAGGCATGTATGAAAGCATGATTAATGTGTTATTATTTTTGTATCCACATAGTTGTGGGGCCTACAGTGACGAGTGATGACTGCATCTTGGTATGAAAATAAATGTTACACATATATCTTAGAAACATGTTTTATTACAACCAATACACGCAGTAGTCATAGAAACATGAGACGTATCCTGCAAATCAGAACGTTTGACAGTTGTCTCAATTTGACTAGACAAGTCCCGTTTCGCGGGTGAATTTCCTAACGAATTCACGCTGTCCGTAGATATCCCACTATGAAGCCCAGCCTCTTCTTGTCTTCTCCAAGAATTTGACGACAGCGGGTCGAGGGTCACAGTAGGCGGTGCCCACACTATTCAGTGCCACCTTGACAGTCAACTTACAACCGAGATCACAGCCATCAGGCAGGAATGGCACATTCGTCATGTTTTCCCACTGGTCGGCTGCCCCGTCCGCAAAGTCAGATGCCTCGTCTGGAAAAAGGCGCCAGACGACGCGTACACCATGCTCAACGAATGATCTCAGATTGTGTGACACCACGAACTCCTTCATGTCTTTGATGACGTCCTCCTGCTCCGGATTCATGCGTTCAGACAGGTATTCGTGCGATGCTTGCACAACCTCCAACCTGATTGCTCGTCTGTTGCGGCGGTTTGTACAAACGAACTGATGAACAAATAACTCATTTGCAACTTCTTCTGGAGTGTTTCAAATATCTCCAGGATGTCGCCAATCGAGTTTTTTTTATTATACCCAGTGCAAATTAAATCAAACACACTAAAACGAATAAAAAGCAATGCACCCCCCATTTTGTACGTTAAAAACGCCCTGAAAGGAGGAGATACGACGCCACCACCACCGCATTGTTACCCAATTGTCGCCTTTTGTGTAGTGTTGTGTATTTCCGCTAGGTGCGCCATTCAGGCTTTAGGTTGGTTTCAAGCCACAGTGTGGCGCCAGTGTTCTGGCTAAGCTATGGCTTTATGCCTCAGATGGGGTAAGACCACATTAAGGATTCGTCCGCCATTAACCGAAAGAGTGCCCTTGAAAACACCGTTTTGGTGTCATGTGTGATTTTTTTTCGAGCACTTTGGCATGACACATGTCAGTCCAGTGAATACTGAATGTACTACTGCATTAGATCTTTCACGAGGTAGCAATAAACATACGCTAGTCGCTCGCGTATTCGCACAATGGCTATTTTTCAGAACGCACCAATATTTCAAAATCCGTCATCAGATTGGGGCGAAATTGAGGGGTGTCAGGTTTGGGTGGATTTTTCTGAAAACTGAGGTATGAGAATTTTACGAGTTTTCCACAGCACTTGTGTCAATGGAGGATAAATATGCTGTGAAATTTTCAAGAAAATTGTTCGTCAAATTTAGCAGGAAATGAAGGAAATGTTATATTGGCCGCCTATGTAAAATTTTAATGAGGTCTTACCCCAGATTAAATAATTTTGATGTCCATTCGCCATTAACCATTATGCGATAGAACTGGGATTATCCAATTAAATGTCAAGACCCTCTTTTAGATAGACATTTCTATTTAAAGGATATTAAATGGTAAACAATATGTATTTAAACCTGCCAACTCTCAGCGGAAAATCCGGGAGTCTCCCAGATTTTTAGTATAGCTCCCGGTCTCCCGGAATACAGGCAGATCTCCCGGATTTCCGCTGAAAATCTCCAATAGCATCCCCCCTCCGTCTTCGAGACAGCGCGATACAACGGGAGACATGCTGAACCGCTGAATTTCCGGCAATAATGTCCAACAACATCCCCCGTCTTCCGACGTCAAGATCCGAAACAGCTCGAGACGGTAAGCATGCTGAACCGCTGACGATTCTCCCGGATTTCAAAAAAAAAGTTGGCTGATATTTTTATAATATCACATTTGTGTTTACATTTGAGAACGTATCCCCATCTTCTTCTATAACCTGACTTATGATTTCATGCAATCATCTACCACATAAAATAAGACAACGCGACTAAAATCCGCGCGTAAACGATAATCTCGTAGGTTATCTCGTCTAGACAGGAAATGACGTAACGCGATTTCCACGCAAGTCGTTTCTCCACGGTGAACGATCAATGAGACGAGGCGCCACCGGCACATGAAAGTAGATCGAAGGAGCGGTTTGAAGTACCATAGGGGCTACTCTACTGCCGCTGACGAAGAAGTACAAGATGTAGCATACGCACAACGCACCGTCAGTTCGAATGCAATGTCGATGGTATTTATAAAGGTATAAAAGGTCATGTTGAATAGTAGGCTACTGAGAAGTCACAAAGTCAAAGGTAATTGTACGATTGGGTTAGTTTTATACATATAGGCTTATAGACAATGAGTTTATCAATTCAAAAATACCCCACAAACAAATTATATGTAGCATGTGCAAGGTTAATACAGTTGTCTTTTTGTAGTATCCATTACACTACCTGGATATGACGTCACTGTAGCGAAATGGCGTAATGCTTTCAGTATAAAACAATTGGCAGCTTTCGTCATCAGAATGAACATCGTCTATAGTCGAAGAGATGATCATCTACAAGGGCTAGTATCAAGCGTAAGCAAAAAAGGGTATCGTAACATCATTAGGTTTTCAGTTTAATTACTCACGTTTTCAGTTGTAGATGGTTTCCAGCACACCATGTGTCTAAACAGTAGTAATTACGACGGAGATGTGTGTCAGTATTTGTTTGACATGCAGAAATAATTTAATTCGCATCGACAGGTGGCAGTTGACAACAGCCGGCATGGAGTCCGGTGACATAGCCACAGGAAAAGAGCAGTCAGTCGATCCTCTCTTCAGCGGCAACTTACGTGGCATTTCGGCTTCTAACGATCGACATTGATTCGTCGTTTTTATTTTGTATTTCATATATTGTGTTTTATTGCAGAGAGAAGAGCACGCGGACAAGGAGGAGACATAAGCGGACCCAGCCGAGGACGCAGAAGCTTAAACCGAATCGCACACAGAAGAGGAGACAGAAGATGAAGAAGCAGAAGAGGAAACAGAAGCGGTCATAGAAGCATTCACAGAAGCGAAAGCAGCAGAAGGCAAAGCCTTGTATGTGTCTGCTCTCTGTTGAGATGTGCGAAGAATCAATCGCGACTTCACTGGAAAACAGAAGATGGAGTTTCGAGGAAAAAGTGTGTCTGTAACTGCTGATGCGGAGACAAGGTGTCTGCACAGCAGCAGTCACAGGTTCTACTTTGTTATCTAGCTGACTATTAACTTACATGTTTTGTTTTTAAGCATACAGGGTAGCAGGCTGCATAAAACTATGCAGTCGAGGGTGTGGTCACCACTGCCCTTAGGTAGCTGCCGGCGCAACTTGCCCGGCTGCCAGTACTCCTACGTTGGGCAACGAATCACTTTGATCTGTTAATGTTTGTCTTCTTTGTGCTTGAGATGCGGACCTTCAACCAGAACATCGGCGGAGAGCTAAAGAAGTAGTTTTCCAACAAAAGGAATTTTCTGTAAATCCTACTGTTGATATAGATACCCCCCACAGCTGCATTTACAGTTTTTACCTTTCTATATTGCTAAATCTTAACTCATTATTCAAATATTGTTTTGCGTTTAGTTTATTCTTGTATTATTTATGCATTCAGATTGGAAACCACTGGCTTGCCGGCAACTGACATCACCCGAAGGAATATCGAGCTCTATGTAACCGTGTACTTTGACTGATTGTGTTGTAATGATATCATTTCAGATGAGACGTTAGGAGCCTTGGCATCAAGTGACGCAATGCGAATTGTCATCGAAAAAGCAGTTGCATCAGCCGTAACAAACAGGAGGTAATTCGTATTCCCGTTTAAGACAATCCATGTATCTCAATATTTGTAGTTTCTGGATCACCAAAATACATTACTGTGCATAGGCGCGGGAACGGGGGGAAGGGAGGGGGGAGGCGCCCCGGAATTTCTCGGGGGGGGCAGACATATTAGTTTTGCCCCCATTAAATGTGAGCGTGAATGTTTGTTTTGTGGCGAACATCAATGGCGGGTGGAAATGAAAATTTTATGAGATGATTAATCTATATTTTTTTTTACTGTGAAAGGTGTGTGCAATTGAATTCTTTCTGCCCCCCTCCCCAGTAATAGGCGGCGCAGCGACGAAATTTTTTCAAAAGCACCCCTCCCCCCACATCTTCGATTTCACAGTCAAGCCAACCGAGACAGCAACGAGGTGAAGGAAGATGTGAAGATATGCGGTGGCGCGGCGGCAAAAATTTGTCAGTGGTGCTGAAGCTCCGGTAGCCCCCCCAATATGAATTTCGTTCCCGCGCCACTGTTGCTGTATGTTTGGTTTGACTTTTAGGTGTGTTCAGTCTGGAGTCAGATGGTTGAACAGCTGAGTTCGTCCTAACACGCCCAGGGTTCTCGCGACAACTGTGCACGTTCGTAGGTCGGGAATGTTCTCAAGGTGATTTAGGACCTACATGAGTATATAATTTCATAATTTATGGGCATATGTACATGGTAATCCAGAAGATACAACGCCGAGGTGTGTGTCAGTAGATGCAGTTTAAATAAAATTGTGTTATGTATGGCGATGTGTGGCAAGGAGACGGAACGAGGACAGGCAGGAAGATGATGACATGAGTTACCATGACGTCCGGCAACATGCCCACAAGGAGACGCTGGCGCCTTCCTTGTCGCGTCCACGTCCAGCGGAAGTCACGCCTAATTGCCTATACAACGATGGTAACTCTTGTTACTTGTTAGTGTGACGGCATAGCAAACCAATTGTGCATTTTGTGATAAAAGCACCAAATTTGGTACACATATACACTTACATTATGAACATATTTGGATATTGTGCCACACAGATTTCGCCTCTGGCGACTGTAGAGCCATTTTCCAAAATGTTATTTTACATATATACTCTATTGAGAAGGACAGCCGGTTGACAGTAGAGGTTAATTCACTTATAAAAATCCAAGAGTGGTTCAGGAAGAGCTAATTATTTGATTTTATCAAAACTAATAAGTCCACTTAAACTTATTTGTCTAATTAGGCACATGATGCAGTTGGATTCTGAATGGAAGTCAATGATGAATGATCAATAACAGGATTGGCACATAGTACTATTACCGGTAGTATTAGTAATAATAGTAGTAGCAGTGGTGGTGGCAGTAGTACTAACACCTGTAGTAGTAGCAGTGGTGGTGGTAGTAGTACTAATAGTAGTAACACCTGTAGTAGTAGCAGTGGTGGTGGTAGTAGTACTAATAGTAGTAACTCCTGTAGTAGTAGCAGTGGTGGTGATAGTAGTACTAATAGTAGTAACTCCTGTAGTAGTAGCAGTGGTGGTGATAGTAGTACTAATAGTAGTAACACCTGTAGTAGTAGCAGTGGTGGTGATAGTAGTACTAATAGTAGTAACACCCGTAGTAGTAGCAGTGGTGGTGATAGTAGTACTAATAGTAGTAACACCCGTAGTAGTAGCAGTGATGGTGGTAGTAGTACTAACAGCAGTAACACTTGTAGTAGTAGCAGTGGTGATGGTAGTAGTACTAACAGTAGTAACACCTGTAGTAATAGCAGTGGTGGTGGTAGTAGTACTAATAGTAGTAACACCTGTAGTAGTAGTAGCAGTGGTGGTGATAATAGTACTAATAGTAGTAACACCTGTAGTAGTAGCAGTGGTGGTGGTAGTAGTACTAATAGTAGTAACTCCTGTAGTAGTAGCAGTGGTGGTGATAGTAGTACTAATAGCAGTAACACTTGTAGTAGTAGCAGTGGTGGTGATAGTAGTACTAATAGCAGTAACACTTGTAGTAGTAGCAGTGATGGTGGTAGTAGTACTAATAGCAGTAACACTTGTAGTAGTAGCAGTGGTGGTGATAGTAGTACTAATAGCAGTAACACCTGTAGTAGTAGCAGTGATGGTGGTAGTAGTACTAATAGTAGTAACACCTGTAGTAGTAGCAGTGATGGTGGTAGTAGTACTAACAGTAGTAACACCTGTAGTAGTAGCAGTGGTGGTGGTAGTAGTACTAATAGTAGTAACTCCTGTAGTAGTAGCAGTGATGGTGGTAGTAGTACTAACAGTAGTAACACATGTAGTAGTAGTAGCAGTGGTGGTGGTAGTAGTACTAATAGTAGTAACTCCTGTAGTAGTAGCAGTGGTGGTGATAGTAGTACTAATAGTAGTAACTCCTGTAGTAGTAGCAGTGGTGGTGATAGTAGTACTAATAGTAGTAACAGTGGTGGTGGTAGTAGTACTAATAGTAGTAACACCTGTAGTAGTAGCAGTGGTGGTGATAGTAGTACTAATAGTAGTAACACCTGTAGTAGTAGCAGTGGTGGTGATAGTAATACTAATAGTAGTAACACCTGTAGTAGTAGCAGTGGTGGTGGTAGTAGTACTAATAGCAGTAACACCTGTAGTAGTAGCAGTGGTGGTGGTAGTAGTACTAACAGTAGTAACACCTGTAGTAGTAGCAGTAATCGTTGGTTGTAGTAGTTAAATAGGCACAATGGCAGAAATTTTACAAAACGGCGTTCAGACAATTGAATCGGAATAAATTGGTGTTCAGATCTGACATCGCCAGAGGAACTAGACGACTTATAGTGGGGGCAGTTGACATTATAAGTTTCTACAACGTTGTGTAAAGTGATTAACAAGGATTATGGTGCTCTTTTTATAGTTAATGGCATAAAAAGCAACACGTATTTGCAGAATGAGTCTCATTTTTATTTATACATTTTATGCTTTCTGAAATTGCAAGCCGTGCAGACTGTTGTATGAACACCGACATTATTTAGGCCTAATACCAAGTAAAACGAATGTTTGAAAACTAATGTCACAAAAACTACAAATTATTCAAGAACGCGGTTGAAATTGAAAGGGCCCTTCAGTGGTCATGAATAAAATTTTGTGTGCACCCCCTTCACACACATCCACGCATGCATCTGCACGCACGCACACACATACAGCGCAGCCTTTTTGCACTAGCAACGCTTCATACAACTTTTCTTGCACTTGCATGAGATTATCTCATAGCAGATTGGGATGTTTTGGGTAGTCTTGTCTACATCTCGTCCTCATTCTTGGCTCAGTCCCAGCTGGTTGGTGGAGGTAGCTCTGGGGTCGGTAGCAGTGTCTGACCCCATGCATGGTAGACCGTCCTCTTGGCATGCTCCTCCAGAGCTGCCCTGGTTGGCGGTATCAGTTGCACATCGTTCTTCTTTGCGAAAAGTTTCTTTCATGCCTTTTCGATGTCTGTGCATGTGCTGGTTCTGTCATACAATAGGATAACGAATGTCTTGTTATGCATGCATCTTCTGGTATGTCACTTGGTGTTAAGGATAGTCTGTCTATGAGTTCTGGTAGCACGGTCTACATTGCCCAGACAGTCTTCTTGATACTGTGCGTAACTGTACACAGTATCACATCCAGTCAAAACATGGAACATTGGCAAAGCACATGTCTTCTCAGGTCCTAGGCCAGCTAGTTTATGGGCTACTAGGAATCTGAAACACTTGCCAGTTCCAAAATGTTAACCATGGGTCATCATCTAGTTGAAACCTCCGAGTCACTGACACGGGCAGTACCACGGTGTCAGCACCTCGGATCATTATCTCGTGGTGGCCATGCTAGGCTGCACAGGTTGTATGCAGCATCATGCAACTGTCAGCTTCTTTGTGGCTGCATGGGGCGGGCAAGGCCATATCCGGCAGTGGTGGCTTGCTGACGATTACACCTCCACCAGTGATGACATGCTGTTTGTCCTCCATGTCAACCCACTTGAGGAGAGCTGACAGGAATGTGAACAGCTCTGTATTGTTGCTTCCTCCACTCTGGGAAATTCTGTCCGTTTCCCGGTATGGCTGCTGAAGCCAACACACATCTTCGTACTCAGTTTCACTGCTGTTCTCTTGCACTGTCTTTGAGTGAATCTGGATTGTAGCTGTTCCACACCAAGTCCTGGCGTGGCGCAGTTTGAAGCTTTGTGAACAGGTATGGAATGAAGATCTTTCTGGCATGCTCATACAAATTCTTGAATGCAGTTGGCTTCAGCATCTGGATAATGACATTTCCATCAAGTGGTGGTGGCAGGAGCCTCAGACTGGACATCGGAGACATATTTCAAGCATGTTAGAAGGTCATTCTTCGAGCCTACACGGATACTTCCTCTATCAGAGAGTGACCACACCCGGGTGCTTTGTTAGGAGTTCAGTCATGTCCCTCAGGTGAAGAGGGGTCAACCTGACATAGTTAGTGTGATCTGAGGCATGGAACCAGGGGCCAATTCTGTCAGAGCGTCCAAGGTACATCGGGAATGATACCTGCCGCAGAGAATGCACGTAGATCAGTACCAACATCTCCAGTTCCAGCATGGTTGCCCAGTACTTAAACATGGGGATGTCTTCTCTCTGGCGGCACCATTCTTCAAACTCGAGCAGATCTTCTGCGTCATCAGCTTCTCTCAGACAGTTGCTGTTATAGGCACTGTGTTGCAGGATGTACAGTGCTGACGTAACGATTTGGCGAGCTATCCTTGTGTGGGCGATGTGGGTTGCTCGCACAGAGGTGTCGGCTGTACCTGGCGTCGTTACTTCGGCTTGCACCAGTGTTTAGTCACTCCCCTACGGACAGTACTCCAGCATATCTAGGGTTGCAATTTCGATGTGGACACCACCAAACATCACCACCTACTTAGTTCGCGGTTGCTCTCCAGCAACTTTGACGTTGAATTTGATTGGCCATGGTGAAAAGAGGCTGATCGTATGTGACCACTGCTATCAGCCGTACCACGGCATTCTTTAAGACATCCATTGAGTGCCGGATCATGGCCACTCTGTGAGCACTGTCCAGGAACAGCGGAAGTAGGGCGGTGGGGATGATGATTCAGACTTCTGTTGGTTGGCGGCTGGCATGAAATGCGGCCGAAGATGTATTATACTCGGTCCCAGTTTGGTTTTTCAGGACCTGCTTTGCATGGTCTATCCACAAATAGTCTTCACCAGTCAGCTGAATGAAGTCATGCTAGCAGCTGGGACAGGTGACTACTAGATGTTGTTGGTGACAGGATGCACATCAGTGCAGTAGTGTGGCAAGTGGCTGATGGTCTTGGAGCTTGTATCCACAGATCCTCCAAAGATGACAATGCTTCCATCTACTCCTTCATTACTACTACTATTGCCACCGCTACCAGTAGCATTAGTGGTAGTAGTAGTCATTGTAGTAGTAATCATAGTAGGTGACAAGCGGAGTTATTGTTCATTCATTATTGAATTCCATTCGGTACCCAACCGCATCATGTGCCTAAATAAAAAAATTAGTCCAAGTTGAATTATTTGTTTTGGTAAAAATCAAATAATTAAACTTCCATAACGACTCTTGAATTTTTGTAAGTGAATTAACTTCCACTGTCAACCTGCTATCCTCCCAGTAGAGTAGGTATGTAAAATAACAGCGACCGCTGGCATTTTCCAAAATGGCCGCTAGAGGCCAACTCTGCGATGGCTCAATATCCAAATCTGTTCATAATATGAGTCTACATGTGTGCCGAATTTTGTGCTTTTATCACAAAATGCATATTCTGGATGTGTTGGTTATGCCGCTCCACTATGTACAATTGAACGACGTCCTGCAGCTCATCGATTATACGGCAAGGTCTGATGTTCAATGATGTTTTCACTTACGCGACTTCAGAGTGCCATTAAATCTTTCAAGAACGCTTGCCTTGGTCTGTGTCGTGAAGTGATACACCTCCTGGTGTTCCAGAAACACGTATAATTCGATCATGAAATTCTTTTTCTCTGTCCAGTTTGCAATAGGGCAGTTTTTATTGAATTTCCTAGGGTGTGAGCAATGTCCCAAATGGGCATTTTCAATGATAAAAAGGCACCGTTTTGAAAATGACAATTACACACTTACGGATGGATTGAATTGTGGATGCACACACACACACGTATGTACGTACGCACGCACGCACGCACGCACGCACGCACACACAAAGACCCGATATATGGAGTTAAAAAAAAAAAGTTCATTGAACTGAACATATGTATTTGATGAACCTCGTTTGAAAGAAGAAGAAACAAGTTCAGGTATATTGTAGAAATTGTTTATTCTGAGATGGCGATTAACATCCATACATGGTTAGTGCTTGCAACTGAAATGATTAGAAAAGAAAATTGATATGCGTACTGTTACAAGTTGCGTACGCATGCACATAACTTTCATATATATATATTTAACTGTTGAATTCAAAGTAACAAATTTAATTGATCTTTTCTAATATTTGATGTTAAGTCTGCTCAGTCTAAAATCGACTTGTTACAAATAAATACACGACTTTCAATATGTATATTTTGAATATTTTATTTTTGGCACATTGCTTCTTTTTCTTTACAGATAAAAGTGTCCCATGAAAGACATTTGTCTATGGTGTAAATGACCACTCGGACATAAAACAAATATATAAACGATCATTGGTAAATGATCATAAAATACAATACTCTGACATCCACAGCACCATATTATCACAGTGTTTGTATATAAATAACTGCTAACAATGTTTATTATGCAATTCATAACACACTGCTGAACAATTTGTACATGTGCATTTGGTTGATATAACAAGTGGGCCAAGTAAAGAAGGACCTAACAAGTATTCAGGAAATATAAACAAATCTACATTGAATTGTATGAAATGTAATAAAGCTGTGACTGCAGGAAGCATATCCAGACCCAAAGCCTTATTACATAGCAAATGTGCTTGTAGAGAAAATGACTGCCTGCTTGTTACCCTTCTATACATCTCGTGGCGTTGTATCTTGAAATATATTGTGTCCTTCGTTCGACTACAAATACCAGAATGAAGTTCTGTCTGAGATGCTGCAATCTACAGAATGTCAAGTGATGCAGAAGTTGTCATCTTTTGTGGCCCGATTATTTACGACCATAATCCCTGTCACTTTTTACGTCTGTTATTTTCGTTTTCCCTAAAATACAAACAATTCACTGCTTAAAATGGAATGTAGTAAAGAACCATGATGATCAAACATATGTTAGTACATAGGATAAGGGATATGATTGTGCACTTTTTGACAAAAGCATGAAAATTGGTACACAAGTAGTTTATGATGTATATATTCATATAAAGCTAGGTACCCATCACCATTGCCATGGTATCTAGCTGCCATCTTGATTTTTAAAATGGCCACCATGGAAATCCATTACCCAAATTTCTCGGCATCTAAACAACATAGAAACACGTTCTTGGTGTCTATACCGTTATTTTTAAGGTCACGGAATTTATTTCTGCCACATTCCGTATCCTTAGATGACAGCCATATTGGAATCCAAGATGGCCACCATGGAAATTTATTAACCATGCTGCTCAGCTTCTAAGCAACATAGAAACATATTCTTGGTATCTAAACCATCATCTTCAGGGTCAAGGAATTCATTTCTGCCACAGGCCGTATCCTCAGATGATGGCCATAATAAAATACAAGATGGCCAGCAAAATTCAATATGTCTAGTTTGGTAAAAAGTGTCGACGGTGGTGTTAACAATTGAAGACATGGGCAACCCATTCCTTGAAGATAGCGGTGATATGCTGACACTTGATACAAAGGTAGTCATGAACAAAGACGTGGTGCAAACAGTCTACACAGCTGAGGATATCGGGAAAAGACAATACAAAAGCTACGTGGAGGACATACTAAAAAACACCTCACAAACAAATATACATAGATATTATCTCGAAAAACAAATTGCCTCTCTTTAGTAAACATGAAGTAGGAAAGAGCAATTTGCATCACTGAAGACAAACTGCAATCTGTTTGCAAGGCTCTACAGCTTGCCAGAACAGACAAGGAGACCTGAACGGTTTCTTTCAACACGAAAATCAGGCATGTCCTCTGTCTAATTCTGATATGGAACAACTCTGACATGGATCGAAATCTGACTTACTGGAATGCCTAAAAAAATTTGATTCCTCATCAGAGAATGCTCCAGATGTCAATGCAAAAGTTTTGGATGGTGATGCCATCATACACATGGTCAGGCCAGGGGCTAGTCGGACATATGATGATTATGCTCAGCAAATATTTATTCCATATATTATCTCCCAGCTAGCAACTGTCAGTAGAGTCTGACTTACTGGAATGTCTAACAAATTTTTATTCCTCATCAGAGAATGCTCCAGATGTCAATGCAAAAGTTTTGGATGGTGATGCCATCATACACATGCTCAGGCCAGGGGCTAGTCGGACATATGATGATTATGCTCAGCAAATATTTATTCCATATGTTATCTCCCAGCTAGCAACTGTCAGTAGAGTTGACATTGTATGGGATAGGTGTTTTGCTGACAGTCTCAAACAATCAACAAGGGAATGCCGAGTGCATAACAGAACAACACAACGGCAGAGAGTTCTTGCAGGATCCCCTATTCCAGCAAACTGGGAGAGTTTCCTGAGGATTGAGCAGAACAAAGATGAGCTATTTCGGTATTTGTCAGAATGTATCGGATCATACGATGCCAGTGGAAAGATACTCATCAGCACAAAAGATGAAACACTTGTGACCGCAAACCAGAATGACATTGGAGACACAGAGTACCTTCAGCCGTGCACACACGAGGAGGCGGACATGTGCATGTTACTCCATTTGGCACATTGCGTGAAACAAGGACTTTCCAAAGTGGCCATCCGGACAGTGAATACAGATGTGGTTGTTTTGGCGGTAGTCCATTTCCATGCTCTTGCGATTGATGAACTGTGGGTCAACTTCGGCGTTGGTATTCACATTTGTTATATTGCAATTCATGCTATTGCAAACAAATTAGGTGTGTTGAAATGTAGAGCATTAATGGTGTTTCATGTCCTGAACGGGTGTGACATTGTATCCGGCTTCCTCGGCTGAAGGAGTAAGTCGGCATGGTTGGCAAGGACTGCATATCCGTCTGTAACAGATGCCTTCATCACACTCTCATCACAACCGGAAGAAGTCGACCCACCTACTCCAGATGAGATCGAAAGGTTCGCCGACATCATGTACAGCAGGACGTGTACCCTTAGTAAGGTGGACGAGGCAAGAACGTACATCTTCGTTCAGGGATCCCGTACCATTGAGAATGTCCCGCCAACCAAAGCTGCATTGTTCCAGCATGTCAGACGGGCTGTGTACCAGGCCAGATACATGTGCTCTCTGTCCTGGACATTGGGGTTGGAGTCCAAGTGACACAGGATGGAAACCATTCTGGACTAACCTACCAGAGGCATCAATGTCGTGCTATGAGCTAGTGCACTGTAGGTGCAGAAATGAATTCCTTGACCCTGAAAATTATGGTTTAGATACCAAGAACATGTTTCAATGTTGCTTAGAAGATGAGCAACGTGGTTAATAGATTTCCATGGCGGCCATCTTGAATTCCAATATGGCGGCCATCTGAGGATACAGTATGTGGCGAAAATGGATTCCTTGACCCTGAAATGATGGTTGACACCAAGAACATATTTCTATGTTGCTTATAAGTTGAGCGACTTGGGGATAATAAATTTATATGGCGGCCATCTTGAATTCCAATATGTCGGTCATCTGAGGATACGGTCTGTGGCAGAAATAAATTCCCTGAAAATGATGGTTTAGATACCAAGAACATGTTTCTATGTTGCTTAGAAGTTGAGCAACGTGGTTAATAGATTTCCATAGCGGCCATCTTGAATTCCAATATGGCGGTCATCTGAGGATGTCGCAGAAATTAATTCCTGGACCCTAAAAATGATGATTTAGACACTAAGACCGTGTTTCTATGTTGTTTGCATATAAAGGAAGTTTACAGTTGATTTATTTATGTCATCGAGTAATGGAAATTATTACTGAGCATTCTTCAGGATAGTTCTTTTTCAAATCCCAAACTTTCATTTTGCATATCCAAAATGTATTCTACCTGGTAAAGACGTTCATTGAACGTACCATTTTGACATCATCAGTACCGATGATGCTGAATGACGTCATCGTGCACGTGAGGCAGTTCGTAATTGCCCTCATCTCTGTTGATGGGTGTTTTTGAAGAAGATTGATGTCTACCATCAATAAATTATCCTTACAGACCATGCAACAACTGAATACCATATCATAGAATGGGAAGGAGCAAAAATTGTAGACAAGGAACCCAACCGAAGAATCTGGCACGTCAAGGACGCTTCTGGATCAAGAACACCCATCAGCAGAGACGACGGCAATTACGAACTGCCTCACGTGTACGGAGACGTCATTCAGTGTCATCGGTACTGATGAAGTCAACGTGATACTTTCGACGAAAGCCTTTACCAGGTAAAATACGTTTTGGATATGCAAAATGAAAGTTTCTGATTTAAGTAATGGAAATGAATACAGATGCTGAAACCTTTTTCAATTTAAGTAATTCCTGATCTTGAAACTTCGAAAAGCAATCTACATAACATAATAACGGTTATTAGTAATCAGTGGCTAATATTAATCAATACATACCCATTTGGAGCAGATTCTCCTGCAAGGAAAGAACACAGTTTAAAAGTCAAGACAGATGACAGCTACACATGCAACAGTCTATAAAGTCAATAGTGCAGACGTACCAGTTAAACTGGCAATAGGATGTTAATAACTGGGACAACACCATTGGTCATGTTATGCACCTCGGTGCAATTACATCAATGATTTTTATGAACTACTTCGCATGATTTCACGCTGATTCTGCTCTAAAATAGAAAAGTGTGTTTCACAAAGAATACATCAAATAAAAGTGCTCTTTGAGGAGGATAAAGGCATACAATATAGCCATCAATGACAGTTAAAATAGCCTAGCTGCTTATTATCTGGAGCCCAGTTTAATGCTGAGATCCTGTTTTAGTCCAAGAGTCAGGACGGTTTATTTACGTTTTATTTGCCAAAAGGTCTGAGGGTGGTTTCTGGGGTAAAAATTACCATAGGATCCAAATATTCATTTCTTACTACTTGGAAGATTTCTCAGAATTTGCATCGGAAATGGGGCACCCTCAAATCAAATCTACGTTGTTTAGTGTCGCGTCGTGTTCAACAGTTTCAATATTATGAGCAAGAAGAACCTGTAGCCACCACTGATACATATAAATGAGATAACAAAACGAAAGCCTGATATATTTTTGTTCTGATCGAATGCTTGAATTAGTTCTATTTGCATTAAGTCTTGTCCTACGAAGTTGTATGTGACCATACCCTTTCCGTTTATGTGGCAAGAACATTAATGAAACTACTGGTCCAAGTGACACATCATTAAAAACCAGTCTTATTCTGCTACCATGTGGAACCATCATGAAGCTGAGAAATTGTATTTTAAGAGGGTAACTGCGAGAAAAAATTTACATATGGGTCGTCCACCAATTTGACCGACTACATATCAAAACATTAATCGCCATAGTACCAAATTTTTTTATTTTGTTCTTATTTAATATTGTTCCACTAATCTGAAGTGTTTTACCAGTAATATTAGTTACAATTAGCTACCCCCATTTAAGCGCAGAATATTGACGTCATTGTTGTATGGTACAGCACAACTTTTGCGGTTCATTCTCAAGTTGGCAAAACATAGATGTTCCACCTAAGTACATATGCATCTATGCTTCAAGCACAACTATTTATTATATTTGAAAAGTAGTTATGTAATCTAACATCAACCTTTAAGAAAAACATACATGTAAAGACCGATGTGTTTAAAATGTACGACGACAACATGGGCGACACTTTGAAAGACAGTAGGCCCAAATATGCTTTTAAGTAGACAGCTGAGGGCACAATATGACTGAACTTTAGGCTTAATATTCTCTCTACATAGGCGATACTCCTTAAAACAAATTGTTTGCATAGTTTGCTAGATATAGTTTATACCATAATAACATACTTTTATCTATTGAATGCTGCATATTGTGTAACCATCGATTTTGTTAATGCAAACATGTTTTTATATTTTAAAATCCAATGTTGACTAGTAGAACATCACTTGTACAATGTGGACTAGAATTTTACAACTTGGTGGTAAAACGACTGATAGTGTTAAGCCATTTGATGACAAATCATTGGGGAAATTAGAGATAGCAACAACACAATACAACTATTTTGCCATGATTATGATTTAACCACGGATTACCACATACAGTTATCCAACAGAAAGCTGAGGAACGTAGTCGTCCTACTTGTACAAAACCAAACTTATGGACCTCTATCGACGTCCCACAAATCACACAAAAACCCGACATATGCTGGTGCTGTAGGAGTGCTGGAATTAGTTATATCTACATTATATCACGACTTACGAAGCTGTGTGTGACCTTACCAAAAATACGCACGAGAAGACGATACAGAATAATAAAAATCAATGCCTTTCCATTTCCTCTAAAGAAAATTTTGCACCCTCCTTCAGGGAATTTTTTTTTTCTTTCAAATCGAGCTTCATCATGGAAACAACTAATCAAGAAATTGTTCTACCATGTTTTTCCTTTCACTAAGCACCCTGGCAAATCAGTGTTGATGTCATCATTTAGTTGCACTCCTGTTGGGAGGCAGTAAATGATTTAATCAGACTCCATGGAGAAAAGATTAGTCAAGTTCTCCATGCGCATTCAACCACCTTCTGGTGATCACAGTTATATTTGGTAATTCGGTATGGTTTTAAACATCAACATTGCTCTTCATTACTCCCTTGTCTAAGAGACTGCCTACTTCGTACGGACCTACTATACACCCAGTGACTTCTGGCTGTGTACGTACAACTGGTTGAATGATGCGATCCTGTTAACCTAGAAGCAGCATTGTGTGAACAGTCTGTTCCAACATCATCTCAACAGATGCACATGTGCTACCTTTTGTGAAATTCTGAGGGTCTCTGCCACAATATCCAGCCTTGTCGGGGACGGGGGTAGGTTGAGGTAGTCCATGTAGGTCATTCTCAATTTTGGCAATGGATCATCCGATACCGACGAGTTACAACCCATCCACATAGGCATTTCACCCAGAGCAACAAATTGCAACCATAATATGTCCCGGTACTCCACTTTTGGTGATTTGCAATGGTCTTGTTTACATATAAAGAACTTCAAACTGGAATACTCTGTGATCTTTAGGGTTTTTCAAATAAACCACCAGTGATCTCTTTTACACGGAATCAGCGTTTTTCCATCTTGGGAAGCAGTCTCGGGGAGAAGGATCAACATTTATTTCTCCATCATATCTTTGGATTGAAAATAGGTGTCATCTTCGATGTTTTGGAAATATATATACGTACAGTATCATGAGGAGTACCACCACCAGACAATGTCTCGTTATTCTCATCGTATTTATCCCATGCTAATCCCGTGCATATACCACGACTTGGTGTGTACCATCTGCATGGCACACTTCCTGTCTCAGATATTTGTGGCCAAGTCGGTTCCAAACACTTCCACTATGTTATAACTGATAGAATGGCCGAAGCGGTTGATTACTTCCAGTTCTGCTACCTGTCATACTCATGATTCCCAGTCCCATACATAAGTGTTTGGATGCCTTTGTTCGACCCCTTGTATAGTTGTGAACACGACATCATCTGACGTTAACTTAACAAGTCCTTCAATTCGTTCGCTAGAAGACGACTCACTCGAACCGGTGTATAACACTGAAGTAATCCAGCAGCTCTGGTGGTGTCTCTCCTTGTTCTGATATGAAGGCCTCTGCTGTCATAGCTTGTGGTAAGTCTTGCTGTGTACTCTGCAGTGCAATGATCTACAATGAACTGCTGCCTCTTCTGCCGAGGAGTTCTCATCGAAGGTAGCCCACCTTATGGCACATTCCCCACACATATTTGCGTCATATACTATCACTCCCTGCTTGTTGCTATCTTTGAATGTTCTCAACTGCAAGCTGCGAAATAAGGCTTGTCCGACAGCGTTACGTGCTATCCCATCGTAGTTGGATTATTCCCACATCAGGTGATTACTTTAGCAAGTTACCAAACGCCAGCAATGATACTGATTGTTCTGTCAGCTTCCGGAAATGAAACGCTAATGAAAAGCATAGGCAAAATGATGCAACTTAGTCCGACAATATCGGTCCTTCGTCACCGTCGGTGTCAGGCTTCAAATTCTGCTGGCATCGCCTTGTCCGCCACTGCCATTTGCTGTCTCCGGTTAAACTAAAGTAATTTCTTCTGATGACTTCGCAAGTGGATCTACTATTTGTTTCTATTAATGACATATTCAGTTGAACATTTAATTGAAATGAGAAATGGCTTGTTTTCTTTATGAAATAAAGCCAGTTAGTTTTACTACCAGGTATGTGCCATAACTGTCACACATGTATGATACAACAGTATGGTGGTACCCAGCACATTTATTTTTAAGGACTAATAAAACAATAACAGGACTCGTTGTTTCTGAGTCAGCCAGTCTGACAAACTACCTATCGGCTAAAGCCATCATGCACCATGCAACTGAGCAGGATACTGTTTCAAAATGTTCTCAAACAATGTTTGGGCTGGATATATAGATTCAATCATTGTCATGTTTTCTATATATTGTCTGTGCAGATAAGTCAGCAGTTCAGCCCCTTGGTTTTCAATCAATGTGGGTTTATGTGGTGTTAGGGTTTCCAATGCTGCACTATGTGAGTTTACTATACTTGACAGTTTCTCGGTTTCGGCTAGTATGCTTTTAACGCTATTTGTGAAAACAGCTTTATAGCGTAATGTCTCTGCTGCATGTTTGCTTGATGCTCTCGTCTGCTTTTCCATCTCACAGCTTCCCAGGTATTCTCGCTCGGCCTCTCCAAGAGGTATAGATGCAGTGTTACAGAACACACATTCTTTCGCAAATATGGTAGAGCTGGTTTGGTGGACGTCGATAGAGATCCGTAAGTTTGGTTTTGTAGAAGTACGAAGACCATATTCCTCAGCTTTCTGTTGTTTTACTACCAAGTTGTATGATTCAAGTTCACTTTGAGAAAGTCATGTTCTACAGGTCAACATACATCGAAAACCTATAAAAACACGCTTGCATTAACAAAACGCATTAATTACATAGCATGCAGCATTCATTAGATAAAAGTCCGTTATTGTGGTATAACATAATATCTAGCAAACTGTGCAAACAAGTTGTTTTAAGAAGTATTGCCTTCCTAGAGAGAACATGAAGCCTAAAGTTCAGTCATCTTGTGCCCTCGGCTGTCTACATAAAAGCAAACCCTATACTGTCAGCGTACATTTTAAACTCATCGTTCTTTACATGTATGTTTTTTCTAAGAGGTTGATGTATTAGATTACATAACTACTTTCCACTATAATAAATAGTTGTGCTTGAAGCATAGATGCATATATGTACTTAGGTGGAACATCTATGTTGTGCCGACTTGAGAAGAAACCGCAAAAGTTGTGCTGTAGCACACAACACTGACGTCAATATTCTGCGCTTAAATGGTGTAGCTAATTGTAACTATTATTATTATTACTGGTAAAACATTTCAGATTAGTGGAAAAATTAAATAAGAACACAATAATAATTGTTGGTACTACAGCGATTAATGTTTTGATATGCAGTCAGTCAAATTGGTGGACGACCGGTGTGTCAATTTTCATGATTTTTTGTTTTTCGCAGTTACCACCCCTTCCGTTAAAACACAATTTCTTGGCTCCATGATGTCGTTCCTAAATATAACTGGTTCCAAAGGTTAGCAGAGTAAGACTGCTTTTTCATGATGTGTAACTTGGACCAGCAGTTTCATCCATGTTCTTGCCACAGAACGGAAAGGCATTGATTTGTCTTTTTTTAAACGTCTTCTCGTGCACAATTTGGGTATGGTCACATACAGCTTCATAGGTCACGATTTAATGCAGTTAGAACTAAATGAAGGACTCATGCAGAACAAGAATATATCAGGCTTTCATTTGATACCTCATTTATATGTATCGGTGGTGGCTACGAGGTTTTCTTACTTATAATATTGAAACTATAGAAAACGACGCGAAACATGTAGATGTGACTTGAGGGTGCCCTACTTCCAGTGCAAGTTCTGAGAAATCTTCCAAGTGGAATTTTGTAAGAAATGGATATTCGGTTTCTACGGTAATTTTTACCCCAGAAACCACCCTCAGACCTTTTGACAAATAAAACATAATTAAAACCATCCTGGCTCTTGGACTATTTTTTTTACAATAACGTTATCTTCAAATGCGAGTAATACAAATGTATCATTTTTGTATCCCCAAAAGATTGTTTTGTGTATGTCAGGGAATTAGTTATTTTATTTGGAAGATTCCTAAACATGGGTATTTTTGATCTTACAACAAATCCCACACTAGAATACTGGTGCACCTATGAGTGAGTTTCAATAACTGTTGATTTTTAAAATTTTATTTTCACAACCAAACTCAATTTATTTAGTAGTACAGGACTAATGAGAGCAACAATACACACCATCTTATGTCTTATTGTTGACATGGATCTATTCATACAGACGGGGGAAGGAGGTCAATGTCCACATACTAATTATAAAATATTGGTCACACATGAACCGCATAACCATAGTGATTGTAAATAAATGTTTATAAACATGAAAATGATGATTGTTATTATATATCCTTCACATGTACTGTGTCATAATATTGCTACATACCTATATATGACTTTCAACCTGGATAATTATCATCACTGGAAAGTAGTAATTCAGGGGGGTGATAGGGGAGGGGGATCTGAGAATTAGTATGCTTTCTATGAAGAGGTAACATTAATGTTGGTGATTGTGAATGAACTCTTATTTAAAGGGAGACAGTCTGTTCCTCTAATGGGAGGCAGTCCGTTCCTCTAAAGGGAGACAGTCTGTTACTCTAAAAAGAGGCAGTCTGCTCCTCTAAAGGGAGGCAGTCTGTTCCTCTACCCCAAATTAGCAAGCGTTGTAATTTGTAACAGGCAGTCTGCTGTGTTGAACGTGGGGAAATGGGAAAATGCTGAACATCAAAGGATACAGTGGTTAACTTAATTTGGCACTACTGCCAATAAAGCTTGTTTTGAAACTGGATGTTTTGAACATTTAAACATGCTCTGGGGGCGTATCTTCCAAATTGTGAATGTTGTTACAGGCTTTCTAAACACAATTTGGAGGACACTATACTTTCAGCATAGTAATTATAGTCTTAAGAACATTAAATTAATCAATAAATGAAAAACTAGGAACAGACTGCCTCCTTTTAAATTAAAGTGTATTTCCGTTGACTTGCCTGCACCAAGGGACCTGTACATGCTGCAGCCGGTCAGCTTGAAATATTCAGATATTGAGGACACAGTGTAGCGCTTCAGTACTTCATATAACATGTCCATGCAGATGTAGGGAAACTCATCAGAGTTGAGTCCAGACATCACAACTGCCTGGAAGCAGCACACCGATGGAATGAGCACAACACAACAACAACCTTGTCTGTTCCTCATTTATTAGTACCATAATGAGTGTATGTATTTGGACACCATAAAAATCTACAAAATAATGATTTTTTGGACTATAATAAAATTATGTTTTCGGACATCAGTTAATATTAGGTGTCCAAATACATACAGTACACAATGACGGACGACAAAAATTATTCTTTTTTATACTGTGTCTTCGGACAGCTGAAAATTTAATTATTTCTACATGTCTGAATACATACAATTATTAAGATACTAGCAAAAATAACCATCTCCTGACAGCGGTACATAAACAGCCACACAAGATGGTTTTCTGGAGTATTCATACTGGACATTTGGTATGGTGAAAACATTAGCAGCTTTCATTTCACCATGGTTTCTATGATTGTTACAAATTAGTTTTATGTTGCGAACAACCAATATATATCTAATGTTTGGTACTAATCCTAAAAACTGGGAAAAACCCTTAACCACGGGGAATTAAAAAAAATAATAGCATTACATTTCTTCTGAAGGGTTGTAGATTTATCTGTAAAAGTTTGATGCCCAAGATGTAAACAAACTGATTAGGAGGAAAACGTTGACATACGCCATACACATAGTTGCACACAATGATACATATGCTAGCTCAATTACAGTAAAATAATGTTTTTAACATTAGAATAAACATGTGGATGGTATACTGCCCGCCAACAGCATTTACTACGCCCGATTCGCAACTTGAATGTTGTATCCACGACACATTCAAACTTAATACAAAACATTCAAATATGTTGTAAACATCAGCTATGGTGAAGATACGCAACGCTAACCACAAATTCCTAGAATTTGGGGGTGACCGGCCTGGTTTCTCCAATGAAGACCGCAAATAAGAAAAAGCACAACTAATTCAGCAAACTTCCTGCTAATGATTACTGCCCCTGGCTTGAGATTCTAGGTAATGGAACAGATAAGGGCGCTTCACAGGGAATGCACAATGAATGTCATGATTAACTGTTCTGCAGCTAGGTAGGGTTTTATATAATAAATTGTCCCAATAAAACACTGTGAATAACACTCTCTGTTGTGTAATGATGTCATAAATAATCATACTTTAATTGATCATGAAATTGTGTATTTTCGAAATTTCACAATGTTTTGAATATATGTTATTTTAAACCAATTGAGATGTTATAAATATTAATAAATTAATTTATCACAATTTACTGCACTTAACTACCTGTACATTTATCAATACCATAAACCCAATTCTCGGATTTACCATTTTCACACTTTATAGTACCTCTATCACTGATCTGTTCGGAGATCGGTTCATTTCGGCTCTACACAAAGTATCCTGGGTAAAACTGGATTCATCTGCATAGCGTGAAATTCAATTTAACCAAACAGTGACAAACAATAATATTTGCTATACGTTTACATTTGCATTTTGAACGCAAGCTTCCCCTTAACTCTGCATACACACATGCTTGGTAGGGTAACTTTGCGATCTCCAAACAGGTCAATGTGGTTGTGATTGCTACAAGTATGAGTGACAAGACAATTGGCGAGATACGACCTTATTGCAGTAGAGGATCTTCATCCAGTAGCGATCACTGCAGCCCGGGGCCTCGTACAGCTCCAGGCGGATGTCAGCGCTGTAGGGCGGCCAGTGGTGGTTGAAACAGCCCAGCATGGACAGCAGCAGCACAATGCTCGAGTCATGACATGCGTACATCTGTAACTTGGGTGCACTGCCCCAACAGAGGCTAATGTCAATACAGATAACCAAGCAGACAGGAATCATGACACGCATACATCTGTAACTTGGGTGCACTGCCCCAACAGAGGCTAATGTCAACACAGATAACCAAGCAGACAGGAATCATGACACGCATACATCTGTAACTTGGGTGCACTGCCCCAACAGAGGCTAATGTCAGCACAGATAACCAAGCAGACAGGAATCATGACACGCATACATCTGTAACTTGGGTGCACTGCCCCAACAGAGGCTAATGTCAGCACAGATAACCAAGCAGACAGGAATCATGACACGCGTACATCTGTAACTTGGGTGCACTGCCCCAACAGAGGCTAATGTTGGCACAGATAACCAAGCAGACAGGAATCATGACACGCATACATCTGTAACTTGGGTGCACTGCCCCAACAGAGGCTAATATCAGCACAGATAACCAAGCAGACAGGAATCATGACATGCGTACATCTGTAACTTGGGTGCACTGCCCCAACAGAGGCTAATGTCAGCACAGATAACCAAGCAGACAGGAATCATGACATGCGTACATCTGTAAATTGGGTGCACTGCCCCAACAGAGGCTAATGTCAGCACAGATAACCAAGCAGACAGGAATCATGAATTGCATACATCTGTAACTCGGGCTAATGTCAGCAAAGGATCTGCATGCATCCAGGAATGTTGCTGGCTAGAAACAAGAGAGAGAGTTGACTTTTGTAGTTGGTGCAAACATCACCAAACAAATGGTATGAGCAGTCATTTACTGCTGCTAATTATTGTAGTGTATTGATGTTTACTTTGTTATAATAAATAATAACCGCTCCCTTTCATTACAGAGCAAAACCTAAATACGACTGCTCCTTACTTGTATGCTAGAATATGAATAAATAGGTTTGTTTCCGCCTGCTGTTCGCAAGCACATGTTTTTTTTATAGTCAAACACCACAGGAAGATAAGAGTCATGACAGGTATACATCTGTAACTTGGGCACACTGCCCCAAGAGAGACTACTGTCAGCACAGGAAGCCAAGCGGATAGGAGTCATGACATGCGTACACAGAATGCAAAGAAAGCAAAACAGGCATACATCTGTAAGTTGAGCTAATGTCAGCACTGGAAGGGCACGCATCCAGGAATGTCGCCGGATAGAAACATGAGTGTTCACTTGTTTAGTTGGTGAAAACATCACCAAACAAATAGTACGAACAGTCTCATTTATGGCTGCTAACTGCCTGGTAACAAACAGAAACTACAGAAGGGTATGTGTTCAGGAAAACCTCCCCAAATTTCATGCATTTGGTTGAGCCATTTTATCCAATAATCTATGTAACTGTGTTGTTTAATTATGGAAATCTGGAGTATAACACTGCCAGAAGTTGACCCACCAACTGTCTTACCACACCAAAACCTAAATTTGCATAAACACATACACAGTTATTCAGGGGTTGGTGATACCCACCTGCCAGAGTTGTAACATGCATTTCGGATGTTGTTCTCAATGAGTCTGCTGAAGGGCATTCCTGACAGTCGCATCATGAAGTCAGACTCTCTGCAAGAGAGACCAATTCACAGAAATAGAAGATCTACACAGTAAAAGTTCTCTTGATTTTATTCATTAATTAGAATGAAATAGTAACTTGTTGAGTTGTTACCTTACTATTATTAAGTACAACATTGATCTCATATACCATATTGGTATGGCAAGCCAAAGAATAAGTAGAATATTTATCTGAAGACATCAATGACAAATTCAATAAAGACAAATTTACAGTGGCACCTTACTATTAAGGCCACCCTTGCGACTGAGCCAGTGACCTGCATAGTGAGGTACAGTGGAACCTCACTATTAAGGCCACCCTTGCGACTGAGCCA
Source organism: Escarpia spicata (assembly GCA_963995525.1). Lineage (NCBI taxonomy): Eukaryota > Metazoa > Annelida > Polychaeta > Sabellida > Siboglinidae > Escarpia > Escarpia spicata. The sequence goes on along the minus strand of OZ023208.1, from coordinate 45,321,557 downwards.
GTGACCCGCATAGTGAGGTACAGTGGAACCTCACTATTAAGGCCACCCTTGCGACTGAGCCAGTGACCTGCTTAGTGAGGTACAGTGGAACCTCACTATTAAGGCCACCCTTGCGACTAAGCCAGTGACCTACTTAGTGAGGTACAGTGAAACCTCACTATTAAGGCCACCCTTGCGACTGAGCTAGTGACCTGCTTAGTGAGGTACAGTGGAACCTCACTATTAAGGCCACCCTTGCGACTGAGCCAATGACCTGCATAGTGACGTAAAATGGAACCTCACTATTGCGATCACCCTTAGGTCTGGGCACAAGTGACCTGAATGACGAGGTGCCCGTATTAGTGGGACTAATTTCCTGTATTGTTACAAAAATAATTTGGGAGTGTCTCAGGGTCACCTTAATTGTGAGGTGGCTATATTACCAAGGTGACCGTAAAGTTAGTGAGGTTCTACTTTAACTGTATTAGCAGGACTATTTTTGTACATTTTACTGTTATAGAAATAAAGTGGGACTGTCCTAGGGTGACCATAATGGTGAGGTGGCCGTATTAATGAGGTAACCGTAACCATTGACTATAAATATGTACAACTATACTGTGATATCTATCTTCAAATTACAGGGACTGATGTTTACAAATATCCTGATATTTTTGTAAAATTCAATGTATAGCGGGTGAAATAGTGACATATATATGTGTAAAAAAAATAATACATGTCGCGACAGATCAATTACATGACTGTATATGTATTCAATGGCTTGCTATAAACACTTTGTTACAATAACTAGGCCAAGCCAGAACTTGTGACAATTTACAGCACATATGCATTATCCACCTCCGATGCCTATATATTAATATAAACTATAAATCTAGGAATACTTGAACATGTAATATTATTCAGTACATATCTTTTCCACCAATGACAATGCCTAAACATGAACTAATGAAGTAACTTAGTAAGACCTAAAAGTAAGTCTTGCAAGTTAAAGTCAAGTTACTAAAACGTTGTTTTATAGGTACCTAATTTGTTCAATGCTTTTGCATTCCTAACATCATTTAAGATACAAACAGTATTGATATTAATAATTATTATTATGAAATAGTTTAACATGGGAAATTTTTAGCGGTCCACAGTGGCGTTTTTGAGTGATAATAAGTGAATTTTTAAAACTTGCACACACTGATGCCGATCTGAGCATTATTCCGACCGCCAACAGTATCATTAAACACACTACTCCATCATATTATCCGTATTTGTGTATTTTAACTTAGGTTAGGAAAAAAAATGGAGCAGGCCTTATAATTTAATGTTGCTCAAAACTACCAAGCCAGTAACCGTTACATAAGCAGTGACGGACAACACGACCGCTACAACAATTATTCCGCATGATTTTAAAACACCCGTAGATTCGATTAACAATATTTGTTTGTTCGTTGATAGAAATAAGTGTCATGGTTCCATGTAAAACGGATTTTTCCGTAGACTGGGCATCCCTGAAATTAGCAGTGGTATCAATCGGTCATGACGGCTGTGTATGTAGAAGATGTAAGTGTTAGTTACGTGGGTGGGCCCTGCACGTAGACCTCCAGAGCATGTGTGCCTTGGTAGTCTATCTCGGGCAGGATCTCAAGCAGGGTCTTAGGCACCGGCAGACCCAACGCCTATCACAGGGCAAATACGTCACACCAGGGAATTGTACGGGCATGTAGTGTCACGTGCAGAATTAGACAATGGGTGTTATAATTTATTTTTATACATATGGGAGATTTATGTCATGAGCAAATGATGTGACTGTAGTATTTTTAGAGTTTCCCATCTCTATAAAAACGTTTGATTCTATAAGACAACTGCTGCCTTGTTTTGTATGGAAATCTTGTTAATTCTTGTTAAACCAGTCAGTTCTATGTGCTCATGATTGGTAACTCCCTGAAATTTCCCATTCTCTGGCAGCAATTGTGTTAGGAACAACATTGACAATAGTTCAACTGTGTACAGTGTAATCACAAAATCTCAATTGTCAACTTGAAGGCATGAACAGAAAGCATCAGTGGCCACCAGCCTTCTCGTCCCTTCTATTGTGTGCTTGCAAGTTTGGATGTGTGATAACTCAGTGACACTGATGCAGAACATTATGCGCTTATGAGATGTAAGATTCACTTGTAGTATGAGATATCTCAAGCCATTGAGCCTAACACTAGGCTACATTTATGTTAGTATTATTTGGGACAGGAGTGTAAGAATACCACGCTTTTATTAGTGGTCACAAATGCACACGTCTTCAACTTCACCACGCCATGCAAGCACACAAGATGCACCTGTCAGTGTGACACTGTCACCAGTCCTTATTCCACTCACATTCCTGGCCATGACGTTGTCACGCCACATCATCATGTCCACCTTCTTCGGGTCCAGCTGAATGCCTGGCAAGACAACTGTAATATTTAGTTGTCAGCATCTTCTGAACTCAGAGGCACGTCCAAATGGGTTACACAATTTTGGAATTGGTAATTTTTGTTCTTAAATACCCTTGGTATATGTACAATACTAAAGTTGTCAAAACATGGATAAAAATGCCAAGGAGCTAAGTATGGTTACAACGATAGGTAATACCATACATTTCATCAAACCCTTAAATAAATAGTTACACAATTTGCAACAATTACATTTTTTTACTGGACAGTTTCCATGGTATAACCTTTTGTTGACATGTTAGGAAACAAAATGTATACCATACTATAAAGTCAGATCATCTATTTACTGAAAGCTACAACAAAGTCAGTACTATTTACCATACTGTGGTTATTGAAGCTAGCAATAATGTTATTGTTAATGAACTTTTATTGTTAATTACCATAGATAGGGAATTTTCAACTAGCAGAAATGGTGAATTTGTGCAGAAAGATTTATATAACATAAACAGCTGTCAAACCATTACTAAAATGTACACAAGTCTGACATACTGAGTCTGTTTGAGATTTCCTGTACGATGTTCTGGAAGCCTTCTAAACCGGCGAGATACAGCTGACCTTTCGTGTGTATCGTTTGCATGATTGGGCAACCATGGATGTTTGGGTACAGGGTTTCTTCCGATTCATCACATACTGGGATGACCAGTGGATCTATAATAACAGACATGATCTATAATAACACACAGAATATATAATAACACACAGGATCTATAATAACACACAGGATCTATAATAACAAACAGGATCTATAATAACACACATTATCTATAATAACACACTTTATCTATAATAACACACAGGATCTATAATAACACATTACGTAAAAAGTTTGTTTGGATATCACAATGGCTTGACATAGTTTTTTACATAATTTTATGGGCTGATTTTCGAAAATAATGTTAACATGATCTTTAATAGAATGATATATATATATATATATATGTACACCACCTGTACATTTAGAAGCAATAAGCACAACACAAACAATACAGTCTGATAAACTTCACAAATGGTACAAATACACACACAAGAATTCATTCACATAACTAAGGAATAGTGGACTTGCGTTCACACAGAAATTATATAATGCTTACACTGGTTTATCAGTGACAATGATAGCACATATGTAGAGAGCTTACACCTACCAAATCATTATGTGATCCATTCCAGCAATAATATCACATAGAAAAAAATAAGGGGCAGATGATTAGATAGGTATACAGTGGCCTTCCTTTGTTGGTCACCACAATATTATGGATACTCTCAGAGCCATATCATACAGTGAAATAGCAACAACGCAAGTATATATGTGCATGCAGTTACACATGACTAGTCCATGCACTTGGATACAGTATGGCTGTTCTTCTGTATTGCTAAATCTTTTATACCTTTGTTGTCAAAACTGTGTTGTCCATACAAGCCAGCAATGACACATTCCATCGATTCAACACATCGGTTATAGTTTGTTGATCGGATCCTGAAACAAAACAAAGCACCAAATTACTACAAATTTGAAAATAATTACTGTTATGTTAAGATGGCTGCATGAGGCTGCTCTTTTAACTGAATAGTTTCTACATAAGTCTTTAGAATAAAGTAAGCATGTTTTCTGCGAATGTAGTTAAAATGCACTGTAACATTATTCCACATGAATTATACTTTGAGTTTTACATTTATTTAGTGGTGTTTCTTTTTTGCAAGGATTCTGATGGGGGAATTCCACTAAGACAAGTAAGATCACTATTGCATTCCAAATAAGCATATATGTACGGCTATTTATTTGGACAAAAAATGCCAGCCTATACGGTCTTATTCGGGTCTGTTCGCTTATTTAATGTTGGCAGTTCCACCCAATATGTTTTTTATTTGGGTCAATGTTATTTACTGTTATCAGTTCCACCTTGTACGGTTTTTATTAGGCATTACATGTATTTATTTGCATCACTGATGCAATGTTCTGAGAAATATGTATATATATAGATGTAACAAGATCATTTTTATTATGTTGCACTAGGTGGCATCACTGGTACTACATTGATTCGTAACGTGAATTTGTCTTAAATTTGATCAGCCATGGGTGTTGCTGACCTTTATTGTACTTGTATGTTTTAAAAACAGACATTACATGGAAACTTACCATGCGAAACCTTCAACGTGACGCGGGAGAGCCCGTGTTTCCAGTTGGTCAGCCCCTATGTTTTTTGTGATTCCGCCATACATGTGTATCGCCTGACATTGTTGTGATCCCGTTTATGTTTGAATGTATACATAAATAGAGGTTGGTGAAATATTGCACTATTTACTATGTCGCCTAATCTTGATGTTTCTCTTGGACTTTGTGTCCTATGAGTAGCACTCTTGATATTTTGTCTGTTTGTTGTAATGCTTCACTGTAACTTTGTTGTTCATCCCGCTAAACCATGAATGATGGGTGATAATATCAGGCAAGGCATTTTATTTAACTAGTTGGTCGGAACACAGGTTTTTAGAGAACACCTTTATCTATGGTGACCAACCCTAATGTTGGACGTGGATGACATCTGTCCCGTAGATGTATATTTGCACAGCACAGGTTGATTGCATTTATTTGGTGATTGTGTGGATGTTTGGTTCACAGTCAGTCGCTAGATGGTGACAGTGACAACTTTCCAGAGATGGACGTTCGGTCCACAGTTAGTCGCCAGATGGTGAAACTGTTTTGGCCAAGTCTCATTGACAGTTCACAACTAAGTTGTTTGCACTGTAAGTTGTTGGTGGTTGTTGTGATTCACTGCCATTAATATCTGAATAACCGTTTGAATAATTAGTGTATAATTATGTGTAGTTCTTTAGCTGGTTTCTACCCCACAGTGCAGTGAATGGTAGAGATACTGAAAAGTTAATTGTTGCCAATCTGTCAGATGTCCTGTATAATGTTTTGCCTGTGGTAATTTTATTGTTTATCGAGTGATTGACACCCAGGTAATAATTATGTATTTTGTATTATGCAGGTTATGGCTCGGCTTACAGGAAAGTAGGGCCATACTGCCGAGTACCGGTTATTGTTGTTATCCTATGGTATTATTTCATCGGTTTTAGAAATTTAGTGTTGTCTTGTATGAAGTTGAGATTAGATTAGTGTGTGTGGTATAAGTGAAATCATCAATTCTTTCCTTATTGTTATTAAACTTTATTATTCTTAATTACTCTTGTCTTTTCCCTGATATCTTTATAACATAACTTTGCTTATATTTTGTATACAGTAATAGAAATAAGCTCTTCCTTATTATTACTGTGGCCTATTTAGAACTCTTATTAGTAACCAGGGCTTACATATATATAACTTATTCTTGCCGGCGAATCGACAAAGCCGACTGCGCAGTGCTCTTTGTTCTTATGGCGACGCTGTTTACGCCGGTCACCACGCCAACCATGGCAGATAGCGATCTTTTCACTAACAAATTGAAAAAATGCACGTATGCACAAAAGGAGAACTTAGGGAACCTGTGTGCTAAATATAAAGGTTTGTTATGTTTTACTGGGCTCATGTTATGGTCAGGACGTTAGTATTATGGCTAGTAAATTGCGAATCTTGCAGTCTAGGACTGGGCGATAAAGTATGATTAACAACGTTTCGCGGGCAAATTTGCGACGCGACCAATTCACATGGCGTGACGTCACCAGACAACCCTTACCGCAGTAGTGACCTCGATGCTACGCGGCAGAGCTTCATGGTTAACAAGCCATAGTGGATCACTCCATTTATGTATTTAGGGGTGGCAGCCTTGGCGGAATTAACTACCTTATCTTAAAGAGTATCCCGCAGAATTTAGCATTGTTTCTATTAATGTAATACTAACAATTGTATATATATGTTTGCACATAATTATGTTGTTGCATTGTCAAAAAGACACCAATTAAAATTATAAATACACACGTTGCAACTTAATTCCACATTATTACTAGCTTATATTAGTATTCCAAGGTGTATTTTTATTATAATTCCAAGAAATTTCCGCCCTGTACTCTTATTATAAATTCGAGAAATTTCCACCCTATACTATTAATAGTATTATTCCGCCCTATCCTCTTGTTATAATTTCAAGAAATTTCCACCCTATACATGTACTATGTTATTCCAACCTATATTCTTATTAAAATTCTGAGGCATGTCCACCCTGTTATTCCGACCTGTACACTTATTTGGAATACAATAGTAAGTTTTTTTAGCCCACCTGGCAGTTTGGCAAAATACAACGTTAGTGTTGCCAGATTAATTGTGCATTATAAAGATTTCATAATCTGTATGTGATGACCACACATCATGCATGTAAACTAGGCCCCTACAAGTCGATAGGTCCAATGTTTTATGATCAACATCAAACTAAACAGTTATTCCAGCCACGAGCACCAAAGTGACTAGAAGTGAAGGTTGAAACTGTATAAACCCTAACATATCCCTCAAAGTTGTGAAGTCTTAACTTGAATGATTGTAATTTTATTGTCAACTGAACTACTCAAGAATAGTGAATTGGTGACCAGTGCTGTCTGGACAGCAATTTAAAATAGTATGGAAAGTGTCCATCAGGTGGCGGCACCAAAAGTTGTAATATTATAAAACACTAGATGGCGCTATTGTCGTGTAAGGTCAAAATATTCAGTAACTATTTCCCAATAATGTGTCTTTAGTAATGAAATTATCTAACTATTCAAATAACTCCAATGTTAAAACATTTAATTAATTATCTAAGTACAAATTATGCAAATACATCTGGCTTGCTTTGATAAAGTGAAATACTAACCTTTTGGGAATATGTTACATTTTATAAACACCACATTATAGCATGACAAGTTTAATTTATATACTCACAGTTACCAATTTAATCTTTACTCTGGTTTCTCTTCAGCCCACGTATAAATCTTTCGCCTTTTACTAAAGATTTCCGTGGAGAGGAACATTACAATGAGTCTATAGACTAATTTTTTTAGCCCTGACTTCATGTCAGGGCAACAAATGAAAAAAAAATAACACGATACCTCTGCACTTTCTAATATTGTATACTTTTTTTGTTAGATGTGTACCACGGATGAGAAAAGAATATGTATACATATACTGTATATATGAAACAAAAGTCATCAACATACTGGATTTGTTTTGGATTGAACTCCTTGTCCAAAAACTGCAGCTTTTCGATGTACAAGGAACGCAGTCGTCTGCCAAGCATGTACATTTGGTCACGTCCTAGTGCTGTGAGCGTGCCGGCTATACAGCCACCCTGTCGGTCAAACATCAACAACATTACACGTACAGTAAACCTCAGATAGAATGAATTGCTTGGGAGTGGCTAATTTATTTATTACAGTCATGTCTTGTTTATCTGCACACTTTGGTTCCCAAGAATTTTGGCTGGATAAACAAAACGTGCGGGTTAGTGAAACACCCTATTATCGCTCGTTAATAAACAATGTACATAATTGAGAAAGAATAAAACAGTGTGAAATCTTGTTACAAGTAATCCTTTCTTTTAATAGGGGCAACATTCTCCTTGAGTATAAGCTACATTTTATATACAGTGTACATTTTATATACTGTAATGTGTATGTTACTGACACACAACATCAATATTAACCAGTGCCAGTCATCTGGAAATAGAAATAGCTTTCTCGATGACAACATCATCATTAACAACACAACGACAGGAACGGATGTCTGAAAACCACAGGAACAGGGCATTTTCAAGCTGCTCATTCTTGGGATGTCTGGTGCACGTGTCACTGCTGACATCTTGGAGAACATTCAACCATTTGGCCATAGCACGCACAATATCACCCATAGTTGAATTGCCGATTTCATGTTCAGCGTTTTCTCGGCCGAGGTTTGAATGCCCAGCATTAACTTCACAACGGTGGCGTTTTGTTGATGGAGAATCTATCAGAGCATTGAGCTTGCATTTGAGATGCGTTTGTGCCATGTTTAGAACAGTACTGATTCAAATTAATTGAGCTTCTCATTTATAGGATTGAGGTGTGAGTCTTGATTGCAATAAACTTCAACTATAAATCTGTTTCATGTAAAAGCAAACATCAACACTGCTAATTGTCCAATTGGCTTCACTCTGACAACAGAAGTCAGTGAACCAACTTTGCAGCTTGTTACAACACTGACCATGTGATTTACTCAGGCAGTCAGTGCTTCGCTCAGCATTGCTGATTTTCTAAGAGATCTATAGTGACCAGTTATCTGAAGCACAACACAGTGTTAAACAACCTGTTCATTCCCAAAAACAGTGTGTGGAACCGGAATCAGGAATAAACGGATTAACAGAGCAATTAACATGGTATCAAGCTGGTTCCCACACAAAAACGTGTGGATCACGGAACAACCGGAATATCGCTGATAAACGAGACATGCCTGTACATCTGAAATTAATTAAATCTGAAATTTATAATACTGTATTTGTTCTATTAAGTTTACAGTACACTTAACAAATATATGAGATGCAAAATTATATCAAATTGTATGTTTACATAAGCGTACAGGGGTGTACACCCATTTTCTGGGGTTCCTGGGTACATCCATTTCAGCAGTTGTGAGTGGCAAGTGATTTATACATGCATGGGCAAAGATACCAGAACACTGTAGTCTCATAATTTAGTTGGACCTTTTGATATTGTTTTCATCACTGAGCTTTGAATTTAGTGACAATGGTTGAAATTAAATTACAATGACGGATTCAACATTCAAGGTTGGCATTGGAGATTACTGTTACGGTTCCAGAAGCTGCTAAAAATGGGGGTGTATGCTAATTACGGCATGTACGTTTATAGAACGAATATGGTATATTAAAAACAAATTGGGACCCACTCGTTTATTTGGTATATTTGACGATAATGGCTCATTTTGATAATTTGTATACTTTCACTGATACTGAATCTGATAATGTACTTTCAGATGTGCATGATGTCATCAACAAAAGTTCTTATGTCAGTCTTTATTCTTGCAAAATTTAAAGTCACTGCAATGGAAATTAACAAAATTATTGGAAAATTAGAGTGTAAAATTGTCAGGAGTGTAACACTTTTAGCGTGACATTTTTATAATACATAATTTTGAAATTGCAGTAAAAAATACCAACAGCAAAGTATACAAACATACAGTTTTATCAATGTTGGATTATTAGAGAAACGTTTGCTAGCTTTTGGGTAATGTGGCTTCACTTGTGACCAACATATGTGACTCTACACACATATAAGCACATGGTTTACAAGCAAAGAAAATTAAGCTCCTGTTGGATTCAAGGTTATATAAAACAGAACACCAAAATAATTTGTTTTCACCCGGTGTTATTGATGTTTGCTAATTATATATACTGATGTTTTATACTAATTAATTCCTCGTATATTTTATTTGAAACTACAGGACTGTATTACCATTAACCCCCACATTTGTCAGGAGCTGAGGCTGCCAGATTTAGACACATTGCTTTAGAATTACTTGTTGAGATGTTCAGTCAGTGAGTCATTGTAGCTCCTATGTCTGTTACATGAATGGGATCAAACTTGATAATATGTATTCATTAAGGTGGTTGCTGACATAATAGTGTTGTCAGGAGTGTAACATTTTAAATGAAATTCTAAGTCTTTGTATTAATTAGACAGCAACATTGCCAATGGTGTATTTTTACATACATTATCACTTTGCCATGATAATACAATGATAATGAATAGCTTGAGAGCTGCATGGGAGGAATTTGAGAACTTTATTTTAGTTTATATTATGTGGTTGGTTCCCCCACCTTTGCTGTTCTCATTTAGATTATAATCATGTTGGCTAGGTAATAAATGATCATTTTAATTATGTAATCTGCATAATATATTCATGCATAGTGATTGTGGCTTTATATATATATAAAGCTCTTATACAAACTTATATCTGCCTTGTGTTATTCAGCAAACTAGCCACGATTCATATCCTTGTAACAAGCAGCGTCGGCACACATAAAACCAACATTTGATCAAAGCTCAAATGGTATTTATGTGGGCGTTGCTGCAGCCTATATTTGAAATGTACGGTACACCGACCTAACCATGGGACAAGCTCTTCCAGCCACAACAGCTGGGCCTCTTTTTCATTCGCACATTACTCAGGAAGGTAATCTTTTTTATGCTGTGACGGATATAAATATTTGTTTCGGTTATAACATTTACGAGGCGCGTTGACATGCTATAACATTTTCCCAGTAGGGTTCGTTAGTTCCTCGTGGGTTGTTCTAACCGTCATTTACCGTAATTAAGGATAACATATTTGTTTTCTCACCCTCCAGCCCCAACTACACCTGTATTTTTGGTATATATTTTTGGTTAGGTCGGTTTGCTAACAGGGTTATAAATTTGCATATTCGTCAACGATCATTAGGTTTTAACAAGACATTACACTGTATGTTAAATAAATGGAAGTATGTTTATAATAACTAAACATACATCTGTTCTCATTTGCAGTGTCAGTTATCGATGTGTACGTGGGGTTTTAGGGCGGAGGTGGTTACCTTGCGCTTTCCCCACTATTGATTATTTGCATTCACAAGCCTTCAAATTGATATTAGTTGATTCGGTGGGTCCTTCCACCTGCGTGTGGTTGGTTCCCCCACCTTTGCTGTTCTCATTTAGATTATAATCATGTTGGCTAGGTAATAGGAACTAACGAACCCTACTGGGAAAATGTTATAGCATGTCAACGCGCCTCGTAAATGTTATAACCGAAACAAATATTTATATCCGTCACAGCATAAAAAAGATTACCTTTCTGAGTAACGCGCGAATGAAAAAGAGGCCCAGCTGTTGTGGCTGGAAGAGCTTGTCCCATGGTTAGGTCGGTGTACCGTACATTTCAAATATAGGCTGCAGCAACGCCCACATAAATACCATTTGAGCTTTGATCAAATGTTGGTTTTATATGTTCAAAATTGACACAAAATAATTATATCTAAATCAGATACTTGAAAAATTATCTTCTATTACACAAATAACTTGTTTGAACCAATAGAAATTGGCTTAATCTGTGGTATGCACATTTTAAAACAATCACAGTATGTTGGATTTCAATCACATTTAATTTTAAAACTTGACAAATTAAATATAATGTCATTGTCAGGAGTGTAACGGATTTGATGCCTACCGGTATATATGATGTTCATTCAAATGCTCAATGTGTCAAGACAAGTTGTACATCTGGTTCAAAATTTTTTATGGAAGTTTCCTTGTTAACAGGGAGTGTTCCATACTAGTTAAGATGTTCAATATTGATTAGATACTTGAAAAATGATCATCTATTACATAAAAAAGTGCTTGAGCCAATAGAAATTGGCTTAATTTGTGGTAGGCACATTTTAAAAACACATGATTTGTGCCATACTCAAGCACTTAGTGTGTTGCATCAGAGAAAACAATCATAGTTTATTTGATTTCAATTACATTTAATTTTAAAATAGGCTTGGGCAAGGATTTTTCAGTGAAATTGACCTGTTTCAATTTGTACTCCAGCCCTTGCGATTATATGTATTAAAATAAAATTTGCACCACTACAAACGTCAATATGTTGTCTGTTCATTCGTAACATTTTGCTATAACTAAAAAAACTGTGAGTTCAGCAGGCTTCCAAAACCCATGAATCAACGAACTACAGGCCATGGCGCGATATGCTGCCTGTGGTAAGATGCTATGCGTAACACTGCGCTCCGGTCGGGTTGAGCGTAACACTGCGTAACACTGCGCTCCGGTCGGGTTGAAAAATGAAGAGTAAATCATGCTTCTTCACAGAACAGTGATAAGCAATTGTCCGAATGAAGAAAAATGTGCTGGCCACATGCGAATGTAACATAAGTCTATGTGTAGCTGTCATCTTTTGTTAATATCTTCACTGTTTCACATCAGATTGACTAGTGCTTATCACCAATCGATTCTGCATTACATTTGGAATCAAATAAATGTTGTTTTGTAAAAATTACATTTAATTTGTTGACGTGCCAACACTTAAAAGGTGAAAGATTTGCAAATTATACCCTCAGATCGACGCTTAGTGCGGCTTCAGTAGCTCGCTCGCTACTCGTGCAGTGAGTTATGTTTCTAATATTAAATTTACCACCGTATGTTTTGGACAGATTATTTGATAGTTTTATCGAAGAATCTTTGTCGGATGTTGATTATCGACATAATAACGATGTCGGCGAACTTAGTATACAACCGAGTTCAGCCACTGCAAAAACGTTGAAATCTTGGTGGCCATCTTGTATACACTGTTGTCCTTGGACAGGTGTAATATTATGAGATTTAATATATTAATTAAAAAGTTGTATTAGGTAAAAAATTGCATTTTTATAACAAAATGCTTCCCCGATCCTATTTAAAACTGGGCAAATATAACGTCAGGAGTGCAACGGATTTGGTTCAGGTGCCAAGTTGTACAACTGGTTTGAAATTGTTTGTAGAAGTTTTCTTGTTACCAGGGAGGCCTCCATACTAGCTAAGATGTTCAATATTGATTATACTATTGATCAGATACTAGAAATATTATCTACTGTTACACGAATAACGTGTTTGAACCAACAGAAAATGGCTTAATTTGTGGGCACATTATAAATACACGATTTGTACCATGTTCAAGCACTTACTATGTTGCATCATGGGAAACTATCACAGTTTGTTTGATTTCAATCACATTTAATTTTAAAACAAGACAAGTATAATGTCAGGCGGGTAACACATTTGGTACCTATGTCAACTCAAATGCTTAATGTGTCAAGACAAATTGTCCGACTGTTTTGACATTTCTGTAGAAGTGCTACGGTTGTTAGTGTTGTGTATGAAATAATTAAGATGTTAAATGCTGATGTTTATTTGTTATATTTTTTAAAATTTAAATCGTTTTTTTTAAATATCAAATCAGATCATTTGAGAATTATAACATTCATATGCCCAAAATTGTATCATAGTAGAACAAACAAAAAAGTGCTTAATTTTATTACATGGGTTTGTATAGGTGGTAATCAATATTTCTTAAAGCTGAGATTTTTGTTGAGTTATTGCTAATAAAAATTGATAACAATAACAAACATTGAGTCAATATATTAAGTTTTGTTATTTTTGTAAACTAGAATGTGCATGGATCATGCAAGATTATAACCCCTTTATATCACACTTGATGAGCCATTTTTTTATCCCGGCCATAAGCGAATTTTGTTATAAGCGAATTCGTTATATCCTAAGTTTACTGTTTATCGCAAACAGATATCATGCAACTAAAGTTAGAGTGAAAAATGTATATTGTAGGACTGTACATCAGTTATAGAAACCAGTATGTATGTGTTCTTATGGCCCATTAATGACATACCAAGAACTCCATGGCCAAATTGTAGTTGTTCTTTCCAAATGCAGGGCGAGCGATTGTTAACATGAACTATGAAGGCATATACCAAATGTTGTCACTATGCACATCTGATTATAATTAGCTCTACTGCTGCCGACAGTCAGAGATGGATTAACAGACAGACAGCACCAATCACAATATTCATGCTACAGCATTTGGACATGTGAACACACATTTAAATAATAACTTTAGAGGCATCAACAGAACAGAACACTCAGCTTACCTGAAAGACGTGTGTGGCAAACTTCTTTTCAGATGTTGATTCTGGCCGAGGCCCTCCCTTGATATTCTCTACGACGTGGTTGATGCGGGAGTATGGTACGTAGCTCAGTATAAATGACTTGTCATAGTGCACCTACAGAATATAAATAATATTAATAATAAACATTTATTTACACAGCGTCAAACTGAGTTAAAAACTACTCAAAATTTTACATTTAAACTAGTACTAAATAATGACCGATGTGAATTGTTATTGATTGTGTCTACGAGTAATAAAACAACACAAGTATGACAACTATCAGGTAGAGTTTTTTGGAATCACCCACTCTGGACAGCAACAAAATGGTAATTTTGTAATACAAAGGCTGCACAACCTAAGAAAAAGCTCACCAGTTACAATGATCCACAAACAAGAACTAGCTGCTTCTGAAAAGTGAGCTGAGGTAGGCTGCCCCTCCATATGAAACTTCACCAGTGAGCAGTGTTAGCGGAATACATGCATATTTCTAACAAGGTATTGTATTGCCATTGTTTTCATTTGAGTTCAAGCACAGAAGATTAAATCAAGCACTCTTAATCTTAAATATTAATCAAAATTAACCTTTTTTATTCCCAATCTGAATGAAATATACTCTAAAAATAGTGTCCTGATATTCAACTAATTTCGTAACCCCCTCCGTCACCCTGTTCAAGACCCCTTTTGGTTTTCTGCACATTTTCTGCAGTTTGTTGCGACACCTAAAGTTCACGGTGATGTCAGCACTAGGTAGCACCACTAGGATTTAGCATGGTGTGCATCTATGCGGGTTGGTGTTTCAGGCCGTATCTAAAATTACAAATGCAAATTACTGGAATTTTGTGTTATTTTATATCACCGTAAAGATAATAATCTTACCTATAAATGTATCGCTAAATGCACACAGGAATTTTGTTTACTTTTTTAGTTACTGCTGTATGAAGATTGCGAATACTCAAACTTGCAATGGGATTTAATATTTTTTTATATCACAGTAATGATAATAATCGTATCTACAAAATTAATATGTTACCGGATGTACCCATGATTTATTTTTAGATTTTTAGTTATTGCCATTTGAACATCTCGAATGCTTAGCGGATATAATGCAAGGTTGAGCATTTATGATGTTCAAATGGCAATAACTCAAAAAGTTAGCACAATTCCATCTGGCGGCAGTTGCTGGAACTGCGGTTGCAGGTCGCTCACCAAACTACGGAAGCCACACATAAAAATGCCGTTATTTGGAATAATAGCCATGTCTTTGGATACATTAGAAAGATAATGAGTTGCAGTTCACAAATATGTAAGTATCCAAACATTTTCTATTTTTTTACCAGAAATATGATTAACAAACAGTGTTTACAAGTCGGGTCAAAGCACACGGTGGGATAGATCTGGGTCAGTCGTCCTCTTGTCCATTCTAGAGTGATTAACACACATTTAGATGTGATTATTTACATGAATATGACTATTTTAAGAAGATAAATTATCATCCTATTCAGAATTTTTTTTTTTACCACAAATATGATTGTCAGTAAAAAATGAGACCACAAAGTTTCCGTGTTTGTGAACCATTCAAATAATATTATTAGAAGTAGAACTGGTGAGTGAGGGAGAATCCATTTTAAAACCGGGCTGTAAAATTAGAAAAAAATAATTTCTCTGACCAATTTATCAATGTTTGCAGAACAGGATAAGGCTTCTAGAAAACTAGTAAT
Source organism: Escarpia spicata (assembly GCA_963995525.1). Classification (NCBI taxonomy): domain Eukaryota; kingdom Metazoa; phylum Annelida; class Polychaeta; order Sabellida; family Siboglinidae; genus Escarpia; species Escarpia spicata. The sequence goes on along the minus strand of OZ023208.1, from coordinate 45,305,729 downwards.
ATTATCAAAGTCGGCGTGATGTCACAATCACGTAAACCACCACAGCAACGCAGATGAAAGGCAAGAATCGCACTCCCGTAACCGCCTCTCTAGCCCGAAACTAGCAGCGAGAAATGACAAAGACGAGAGCCCGGATGTCTGACATCGCGAATAACACCAATGAGCAGGAAGCTTACGAGACTTTTAAAAGTGAAATCAGAACGACACAATGTAAGTTCTAGCAAGCGCTGATTTAATCAGTTGCGCAATCGTCAAGCTACAACACAAGTTACATAGTGCTTACAGTCACTAGTCACTAGCAAGCAACTAGCCAACAGCAATGCCGTAACTTGCTTAGGTGACATGTTTATGATTCTGAGATGGATTCATGGATTCAAACAAAATATTAGAAGCAGGGAAATCAGGGATTGATGTCAAAAGTCAGGGTGTGTATTACACATTGTGATATAGAAATTCTATCAAATTTTGCAAAAGTCAGGGTGCATATTATACATGGGGGCATATTATACACAGAAATTGACGGTATACTAATTCTTACTATCAATTTATATTTAAGAATATATGGCTGCAAGATGGATGTCAGAAAACCCTACAAGATACAGGTAAATAAAAAATGTTAGTGTGTTTCAGACAGCATCACACCAGGATATGTGACTGACAATAGGAAAACTAATATGCTGCGTGTTCTGCCAGAGGATGCATGCAAAATATGGAGTAAACTGTACTCTTGAATTATCAATCTAATTTGTTGTAAATTAAATGTGTTTTTGGATGTGAATCTTGTGGGGTGGGGAGCCATCCTGCAATCGTTGATTACCGAATGGCCGGATGTGGTTGGTTCCCCCACCTTTGCTGTTCTCATTTAGATTATAATCATGTTGGCTAGGTAATGAATGATCATTTTAATTATGTAATCTGCATAATATATTCATGCATAGTGATTGTGGCTTTATATATATATAAAGCTCTTACACAAACTTATATCTGCCTTGTGTTATTCAGCTAACTAGCCACGATTCATATCCTTGTAACAAGCAGCGTCGGCACGCATAAAACCAACATTTGATCAAAGCTCAAATGGTATTTATGTGGGCGTTGCTGCAGCCTATATTTGAAATGTACGGTACACCGACCTAACCATGGGACAAGCTCTTCCAGCCACAACAGCTGGGTCTCTTTTTCATTCGCGCGTTACTCAGAAAGGTAATCTTTTTTATGCTGTGACGGATATAAATATTTGTTTCGGTTATAACATTTACGAGGCGTGTTGACACGCTATAACATTTTCCCAGTAGGGTTCGTTAGTTCCTCGTGGGTTGTTCTAACCGTCATTTACCGTAATTAAGGATAACATATTTGTTTTCCCACCCTCCAGCTCCAACTACACCTGTATTTTTGGTATATATTTTTGGTTAGGTCGGTTTGCTAACAGGGTTATAAATTTGCATATTCGCCAACGATCATTAGGTTTTAACAATACATTACACTGTATGTTAAATAAAGGGAAGTATGTTTATAATAACTAAACATACATCGGTTCTCATTTGCAGTGTCAGTTATCGATGTGTACGTGGGGTTTTAGGGCGGAGGTGGTTACCTTGCGCTTTCCCCACTATTGATTATTTGCATAGATATTCATTCACAAGCCTTCAAATTTATATTAGTTGATTCAGTGGGTCCTTCCACCTGCATGTGGTTGGTTCCCCCACCTTTGCTGTTCTCATTTAGATTATAATCATGTTGGCTAGGTAATGAATGATCATTTTAATTATGTAATCTGCGTAATATATTCATGCATAGTGATTGTGGCTTTATATATAAAGCTCTTATACAAACTTATATCTGCCTTGTGTTATTCAGCAAACTAGCCACGATTCTTATCCTTGTAACAAGCAGCGTCGACACACATAAATGTGTTTTTGGAGCTATATAGCGCAGTATCCAGTAGACAGGACTGCTCAAAGTGCTTTACACTTTACTCCCTGGCAATCAATCACCATCTTGACTTCTCTGGGAAGCATCCAGCCATGCTGCAATTAATGCGCAAAGACTACTCAAACACAAATATCACCACTGTCTACAGCCGGGTACTCATTCATACAGCTGAGTGAACTGGATCAACGTAAAATGAATGAACTTGCCCAAGGTTCGACACCGCCACATAGGATTCGAACCCAGGTTTTCTCGGTTGAGAGTCCCAAGCTCTAGCAACTGCACCATGGTTCGATCTACACAATATACTTTATGTTGAATAAATTGTGCAGTATTCAAGATGTTCTATTGTTCCACGAAAGTTCATATTTACACTATGATTTGACCTGTGGACAAAATCACATTTTGTGAACCAATAACAAATACACAGATGTGGACACCGCAATAAAAAGGTTTATATACATAATATAGAAATTATTCCTCTGCTTGTAGAACATGACATATTTCTTTGTGCTTTGTGGCTCCATTCTTTCTTCATTCACATTTCTTACACACATTGCACACATTTCTGTGCGTATTTTCTAAGACGGTGGCATGTTCCAATAGCACACAAAATTGAAAGTATTACATTTCTTGAACTGTGAAAATGTAGTTGCTGAACATTTTATCAAATGCTTGCAGTGAGAGATGTCAATAATACAATGGATATCCTTTTCTGAAATGTCTGGAAGAAATTATTTTTTCTATTAATTACAGCTAGAAAAAATAAGTACAGCATTTACATATGTACATGTATATTATCAAGGTATTGAGTAAACGCATTACACATTTTATCTGATGTCGTATTATTATATACAATTTATTAGGCAACGGGATGCACCCTGTGCCATGCTGCGGTTATCACCACATGCTCTTAGCACATTGTAAACAACCCATGTTGTTGTGAACAAAATCGACTACATCTTATTCACATGTCAGAATAATGGACCATAACATATTGCATTATCAAAACAGATATTATATCTTCCAGTTTCATAGACCTGATTTAATTATACAGAGAAAGGGATAACAGCTGAATGATAAATTACACAGATCCCGTCACCAAGGCGGCCGACACCGGTGAAAGTCCATCTGGATATTTTATGGAAATCTTTAAGTTGTGGACTAAAGTGGTTATTTTTGTACTAGAGGAGTGAAATGCATATATACTGTATACATACCACCGCTGACACTTCATCTAAATCTTGATCCAGTTGTATAGCTTGATGTAATCCAGTTTCATAACATAAAAATGATTGCAACACGACCACTGTCTGGAGGCTCATCTGAATCAATGCAAACCTTGGAACGGGTGCGCTCAGCGGTATTGCCTAAGGTGACGTCGGCAACATATGATGGGCTGGTTGCTTCATAACATGCAAATGACCATGTTTCAGTGGGCTTAGTAACACGAGTTCACAATGAATAGGCTTCACATTTGGCAAATTACTTGACAAGAGTATTAAGTTTACGTATACAAAGTTTCAAAAACATTTAAAATGTCATTTCAATTACCGGTAGTCTTTAAAAGTTGTGCCAGGTATACAAAATAATGTAACATTTAAAATAAATGAATTATTTATTACAACATTAATTGCAATAACACTGGTCAGCAGAAATTATGTATCTTTTGAAAACCCTTGCGGCTTGCCTCAACTCGATCAAGGCAATCTCCACGTAAAGGATAAAGTGCAATAGAGTGAAATGGTAGTAAGATTATTAAGGTAAATTTGAACATTAGAATGTATTCAGCAATAAGACTATATATAACTAGAAGTTATATTTTCAAAGTTTAGAACATATCGCAACACTTAGTGTATACTGGTGTGGGCAATAATCGTGGGTCCAATCGTGTTTTGCCATTTTTACTAAAACCTGATCAAATTCTTCTGTAAGATATTTATGTGTTAAATCTCTAACACATATTCCTTCCAATTTCTGCAAACAAACTGTTACAAAAGTTGTTTTAAGTGAAGTACTTACAAAAATATACCAGCGAAATCCAAAGCTTGTTGAAGACGTCTGTTTAAAAAATCGTGGGTCCTATCTATGCTGTGTAAATTGACATTTGTTTGCATGTCACGTGAATCAGTGCGACACCACGCAGTGTATTAAAATAGCCTAGGCCAAGAGCGTTAGAACAAGAGATTTCAGTGCCACCAATTTTGACCTGCACTGAATTTTCCAATTGTGAGTATATATATAGCTTCTAACTTCTATGTTTAGTTTATCATAATTAATTTATCATACGTAGCCAAAATACAGTTTCAGCTGTCAGTTTCAAGCAGTGAGAAAATGCCCAAGAACTCCCAGGCTTAGTCTTATGACACGACAAGATAGTTATGTATCAATGTATGTTTACAGTTTTGTATTTATTTTTAAAGAAAAGAAAACGTTCCACTTTTTGCAACAATTCTACCGAAAAATTGTCATGCATGTATTATCATCACCTCTTGTAATCCCGGCAGTTTCATGAGAGGAGTGCGCGCTCCATGTCTGAAGAAAATCTGCACATTGCGCAATTCTAAACCGTTACTGAAAGGTTCATTAGAAGTGTCTTCTATCAACGAAAAAGTCACTGTTTCTGTGCTGCTGTCCGGTTTGCGAGACCTCACAGTCTGGATGTCATCGTCTGTAATCTGCGTTGCAAATACCGTAGCCTCCTTGTTTCGATTACGCAACATGATAAACGAAATAGCACCTGCTGCCGACAGAGATACTATACGATGCGTCAGGTACTGCATGACAAATGGTAATTTTCCCAATTGTCATAACACTGTTGTTGACAAAAACGCTAGAACGAGACACGATCGTCTGCTAGCCCGTGGTGAACGCAGAACAAGTTACAGTTCGTTAGCTATAAATCCATCATTAAATATTCAGAGCAAACATACAACGGTAGACATTATGATAATTAATAAAAACATATTTCTTAGCATATGATTTTATACATTAACAAACAATACCTTAATCCTTGGTGATAAAACGTGTATTTCATCCAATCAGCGCCCGGATTATTTGTATATCCGCGCCTCTTGTTTTGGAACGGAAAGAGTTCCTCCAAATTTGGAGTTTTGCGGAGACACAAACAGTGCATCATGACGGTAAGTCACATTATATACGATGAATTATTGGTTAGGACAATGAAATACAAATATCACGTTGGTTGTCCGTGGCGTGTCTAAGATGCGGTGTTTCCCGCACTAATTTTAAGTGTTTGTTTGGCTGGTCAACGCCACTGCCACTGGGCTGCGCACCGACTGACCAGTCCAGTGGCGCCAACGCGTTCAAAAATATTGAAAATCACTCAAACGTCCGGCGCTATGTCAGTTATATGTACCAATTGACTAATAACAATTATATGGTCTACACAGTTCAGCTACATATACTCGCAATAAGGTTGTTTATAACCAAATATAATCCTATAACGTCAGTATATGCAAGAAAATCCATTCATTCTGCACTGTCTGACCTCTAGCTCTACTCTCTAGGCTGTATTTTGTCTAACAAAAACATGATTCATGGACATTAGTAATCTATGGTTTAATTGACTCTACAACCGTTTGTTTACTGTAGTCATGTATTTAAAGCTAGTGTAACAGACACCTGTTCCCTAATATTTCTTTTTCCCTAGTCACGGCAGAATTCAGAACTACGTCTACGAGGGTCCAATTGCATGCATTTGGCATGAGACTCACATTTAGCATCCATCTCACGCGACTATCTGTTAATCTCAAGTATATTGGCCATTTCACAAAATATAATACAAACAGGCTTACTTATGTTGATATATATATTTATATATATATATGGGTGTACAGCAGTCACTGAAAACTGCAAATGGGCATGGTGCTGACATCGTCAAACCAACATCGCAGGGTGCACTTTACATTGACAAAAATATGAACAAACTAGCCGAGTTCTCCGGTGTAGCCCAGGGAGAAAAGCAGTCGCCAGTGCTAATACTGTTGAAACTGTAGCCCTCCAAGATTCCTGCTGCCTCTGCCAAATTTTGAAAAATATAAATCTATGAATCACCCCAATGGGCCCGCTAACTTGCACACAAAATATCAGCCTGGTGAATACATGCAGACTGACGGAGATAAATGTTATTTTAAAATTGTGACCACTCCAAGATCAGTATCCCTGGATGAAGTTTGAAAAATCTAAATCTGCAAACCACCCCAGTGGGTCTGCTAGATCACACTCACACACAATTTTAGCCCCATATGAGCAAAACTGATCAATGGAGATAACTGCCATTTTTAAATTGTGACCCCAAGATCCCCACTCCCCTGGATGAATTTTGAAACAACGCTAAATCTATGAACCACCCAAATGGGCATGCTACTTCACTTATACAATTTCAGCCCCATACATACAACACTGATGGAGATAGGTGCTATTTTAAAGTTATGAACCCAAGATCCACACCCCGTGGATGTATTAAAAAAATCTTTATCAACGAACAACCCCAATGGGCCCGCACACAAAATTACATGCAAAACTGACAAAGATAAATGTCATTTTAAAATTGTGACCCCAAGATCCCTATCAAATTTATAAAAATTACAGGAACCACCCCAATTGGCCTGCTAGATCACATGCAGAATTTTTGCTCCATACATGCAAAACCAACAAAGATATATGGGTCCAATATACAGATAGATAACTGTATTTTTTATAACAAAGATACGTGTGCAATTACACATATATTATTTTGTTGCTGAACAAAATCAGTATATGACTATGTTTTAAAATTTTGATTTTATATCCTGTTTTTACATAGTGTTATTATTATGCTTTAATTTAAACTTGTGTTTCCACAAAGTGTTATTCAAATTTTTTGTACATACATATTTATGTGAAGCTTGCTATAAACAATGTTATTGTGACTGGGGATCTCATATACTGTTAAAGTGTTAATGTAATAGACAAATAGGTCATAACATTGATTGTTGAACCAGGTAATGGTGATTTGATTTATTGACTGGATCTTGTGTATATTTATACATACACTAAGCAGGTTGGGAAGACAAACAAATTGCAGCTGTGACTCCCAGATTAGATTCTGTACATTGTACTAAATCAAACTGAACACATGAGATGTTTGAAATATCTTCAAGTTTAGCCATACCATCTGCCCCGTCATGGTTGGATGAGCGCATTCACTGAACATCTGTCGCGCACCAGTGGTGTCCTTGCATCACTGCAAGTGGTGCTCACTTCTTTAGCTACTTCCCCCGGGAAGTTTGAAATCAAAGCACACCTGTCCTGACCGGTGTGCTAACTGCCTGGTGGTCTTCAGAGGTTGTCATTGTGGTCAATCTAACAGCACTGGATAGTGATTCTGCTGCAACGGTTTGGATACTCTTGGCTTGAATTGTGGTCGTCTGACTAGATGACAAGTTTGCAAGCATCTTGTGGAAGGTAACAGTCTTTGATCACTTGTTTGTGGGACTTACACTAAGTGACAGTTCTGGCTTGGAAGATTACTAGCTGAGGAGCACTTGTGTTCTACACCTGAGCTAAAAACTTGGTGGACAGAAGGATCTTCAGCTGAACTTTGTAAAGTTAGTCCCACTCAAAGCATAGTCATCCACATGTCAACATAAAATGTAAATAACATAAACACTGCTTTTCAAAGTACAGATTTTGACATTTGCTGAACAAATGGTGATCTTGTAGGTTGATACTTTTAGAGTTGCCAACCTACCAGTATGTTATGAAACGTGGGTGTGCAATCTGGCATTAATTTTGACCACTGTGGACATAACCTACCACTGGACAGCGATAGATTGTCTGAGTCTTAATTTACCAGACTTGCTGGCTGCTGCCATTTGAAGTCTTAGCTATTTAGTACAGTTGTCTGTCTATATATGATTATTATTATTATATATATTTTATTAAAGGAAATAAAAACAAGGCATTAGCTAAAATCCGTTTTCCATGTGTACACAAAGTTTAACATTGTATGTAACATTCGAGAACATTAAAAAAATACAGAAAAATACATTTGTAGCATAAATTCGATTTTAAACCCATCTGTATAGCGATTCCTGCGGAAAATAAAAATTTAATGAGCTAGGCGATCACGTGGTATCTTAACGTCACATACGACTCACACTCGCAGCAGGCCGACCCTTTCTATGCATTCAGAGCATGTTTACATGGATAGTTTTGGGGTCGAAACGAGCGTCAGAATGAGTTATTGTGCAATATTCCGATGTAATACAAACACTAGTTATCATAGAGGAACAAGCAGTTATCTTACGGTTCCACATGAATTAAATTTTATTCAAAACAGTGAATGCGAATGAGCCTACAACTAGGTATCGCCGAGCTTGGGCTCGTTTTCAGAATAATTATATCGAATGCAACCAACGGGACATAATGTACACCAATACACATACATAGCAAACATATATCATATCCAGCTACAGAAAATAATGTGTATAAGTGTATAATCTTATAATATCACTAGAATATCAATATATGAAGGAGGAGTTGTACAATTTATTATAACAACTTAAATCAGTCAGCGAATTTCTGTCAGTCCTGCTAGCTCATTTGGTAAAGACGTTGGTTCCTTGGCATTCATCTTGTAATCGGGCGACGCCGGTTCGATCCCACGCCAAACCATTGACTTTTTTGTTTATGTTTTCACCAAGTAATATAAACCAAATCATTTTATACTATGATGCACTGTGTGTAAATATTTTTGTAGTAATTATTTATTCGCCACAAAAATGAAAATATGGTAATTACATATAACGATGTTTCTAATTTGTATTTATCCAGACAGATCACCATTTGTTTTCACATATATAATTACAATATATTACAGTACAATATATATATACAGTTAATACATTCTATATCCATTACATGATATTTGTTTGGATAAATACAATTTAGAAACATTGTTATATAATTCCCATATTTTATTTTTTGTGGCGAATAAATAATTACTACAAAAATTAAAAAAATATTTACAAACAGTGCATCATAGTGTAAAAATTATTTGGTTTATATTACTTGGTGAAAACATAAACAAAAAAATCAATGGTTTGGTGTGTGGATCGAACCGGCGTCACCCGATTACAAAATGAATGGAACCAACGCCTTTACCAAATGAGCTAGCAGGGCCGACAGAAATTCGCTGACTGATTTAAATTGTTATGATAAATTGTACAACTCCTCCTTCATACATCGATACTCTAGTGATATTATAAGATTATACACGTTACTTTCTGTAGCTGGATACGATATATGTTTGTTATGTATGTCTATTGGTGTAGATTATGTCCCGTTGATTGCATCCGATATAATTATTCTAAAAACGAGCTCGGCGAAACCTAGTCGACTTGTAGGCCCATTCGCATTCATTGTTTTGAATCAAATTGGATTCATGTGGAACCATAAGATAACTGCTTGTTCCTCTATGATGACTAGTGTTTGTATAACATCGGAATATCGCATAATAACTCATTTTGACGTTCGTTTCGATCCGAAAGCTATCCTTGTAAACATGCTCTGAATGCATGGAAAGGGTCGGCCTGATGCGACTATGGGTCATATGTGACGTCACATCTCCGCATCCTGAAAAGCGCGCTAAAAATATGCATATTCGAAAATGTCCGGATGCACAGCATAAAATGTGGAATTTCTAATTCATAGAATTTTTTTTGGCTTGGACATTGAAATAGATAGCACGATGTAATATAATATGAATTCAAGCCATATATATTTTTATTCCCTTTAATGGACAACTCTTTGCATTAATTCCTGACAGTGACTTAGCTGTTCAACTGAGTAGGCCTTCACAACAATGCACAATGGTGGAATTGTGTAAACATTTAGTTTTGTGCAGTAATTATTGTCTGGCTGAATGCTCCCTATATTACTTTAGTAATGTTTCAATGAATACCTGGGTATGTCAGAGAATGCACTGTCTTGAAGCTCTGGTCCATCTCTTAGGGTCAATTCCAATACATTTCATGAGCACTTAATAATTGTGATGTGATTTATGGTGGAGCGGAATGAGTACCCACAACAGGGTGTGTGCACTGTGCAGCAAGTCTCAGTCGTGGTTTACATATTTTTGTATTGTGGAATGAAGACATCCCTGAAAGTGAAGGTAGCTGGGAGCAGACTGCAATGGATAGGACACATGTACAGCTGTATGTATGTACACTGAGTGAGTGAGGAGTTTCTTTAAAAAGGGAGTGGTAGAAAAAGAATACTTAAATTAAGGTGGAGAGAGTTACTATGTGTTTACGAGACTTGGGAAAATCAGTTACAAACTGCAGAAAATTGGAGAACACGAAATGACAGCTAGAGAGACAAGTCATGGCAGAACAAGAATTTATGAGACTCCACCGAGATCGAGAGGGAAAAAATAAATAACCAGATGGCACTTTGTGGTTTTGCAAAGATACTTCCATTTTACAAGGAATTATGTCAGCATTTCCTTAGTTCCTGTTTCATGTTCACTAGAATTTTGATGAGTGGTCTTCAAAACTTATTGAGCCCTTTTGAATGTGTTATGTGATTACAGTTTAAGTCTCCTTTAAGACTTGCTTCTGTTGTGATCAGCTGTGATGCTGTAATAGGATTTTTGATCTCGGGAGCATCACGATTGTAGCAGTCTCCATCACTCATTAAGTATTTAAATGCAACACCTGCCTCTTCGAGCTGACTTGGCAACATTCCCAGCACTTGACAGTCTTCTGAGAAGTGTTTGTGGTTGGAGCGACATCACAGATGATTCAGTGCAGCTAGTGCTATGTTCCCCCCCGTTTTTCTTGTTTCCTTTAACTAGCCAGCCACTCCATCAAACAGTTTATCAATGCAGATGTGTCTTACCCACAAGAGGCCGTAGAAATATTGTTGCCATGGAGACCATATCACTGCCGTTGTAAATGGTGGTTGTATGAAATTCCTGTCGTTGTGGGATGTGGTTATCGGTTATTGAGTTTTGTCTAATGGTCTGTTCTCCATAAGTGCAACTGATTCTGAGTTAATGCAGATCGCTTAGTGTTGTTTGGTCTGGTTGAATTCGTGATGCTTACAAATCCGTCTTTACTAGAGCAGTTTACCGCAGGTGCGAAGCATTGCTAGGGGTGTCCGGGGGAATGCTCCCCTGGAGATAAAAAAAAAAACTAGCTTACAAATTGTGTATTCTGAGGTATGTTTTAACCTTTACTCTTGAATATAGAGGTTAAGATATAAAACAACAAGACACTATTTGTAAATGTAGTAATCATGATTAAAAAAAGTCAATAATCATGATGGTTTCATCGTGTTGAGATGTGGTTTCCAGTTGACTACTGGTACTTGGTTGTGGTGATGTTTTTCTTGCCCTAACCCCAGGCCTTGTTACCACGCTGACAGAGTCGGTAAAAAAGTGAAAGGTAAGTTCTTATATAGCGCAGTATCCAGTCCTAAGGACTGCGCAAAGCGCTTTACACTTTATTCCCTGACAGACCTGTTCAATCGAACACCATCTCGACTTCTCTGGGAAGCATCCAGTGGTATCATCTGTAATATTGAGGTAAATTGGTGGCTTATGTTCCAAAGATTATATTTTATTTGTTGCTACCATGTTATGCAATTAATTAAACAATAATTTCTGGAATGCCACAAATGTATGTTTCTATTAATCACAAGAACGTTTCTCAAATGTTATCCTTATAAAACAGTATAAGTTGTTTAGTATATCCAATTTTTGTGCAAACATATCATTGTCTAGCCCAAATTATTGATACCCCTTTAGTATACACGGTTTTGGGCAATAGGCATTTTTTAAGAGATGTGAACTTCGGTGGTTTATATTCGTAACTCAAATCAACTTTCCAAAAAGTTTGTTTGCACAACGTTGTGGGAATATGTATTATATATTTAGCACAAATATATCTTATGAATCACATTCCTTACTTTTACAAAAAAAAACCCGGCATAGAACATTAGACTAGTTGAATAGACTTTTGGGCACTTGTGTTGAATCCGGACCCACCTCGATTTTGCCGTTATAACGAGTTTTGCCTGATTTTTATACCCCAGTGAGATAGTTTCATTATTCAACATTATCCTAGGTATATTTACTTTTAAATATATTGCGTCTTATGCCCATTTGTGGCATAAATAGCGCCCCGGTTTGTATCAACATATTCTGCTATAGGAACCTATCTCTCATTTTACACGCACTGTGCGGTAACGCATGGCCGCAGCGGTGCAGATTAGTGCAAACTGCGTCGCTATTTGGGTTTCAGCAGGAACTGGATTCGACACAAGTGCCGACTAGTGACGTAGTGTCATTTGCCTGCACGGTTTTTATTCCCACCACCGTCATAAACCCAAACTCAGTTACTGTTTGGGCGCCATGTTACAGGAATGTCTAGATTTTTAGTATGTCGAAACTCTGCAAGGTGTCACCATTGGAGACACTGGGGATCCTGCGGGAATATTCCGTGATTGAACAACTGACAAGTGATGTCATTCACGTTATCCAATGGAGTTAATTCCAAGAGTTCAATCCTAACCAGCCCTTAGCGATGTTAACACGACTAAACGATGTTGCTACAAATCTGCGATTTTGCAGGAATATAAGTGTCTTTGTGGTGTCATTTTGTGCCTCTCGCCGACACTAAATATATGGCGGGAAAAAAATGGTCATGCGAAATAGTTACGAGGCTGCAATTCTGGCATATTTTGGGTGAGGCGGCATAGAAAAATGGCGAGGCGGCCTGCTTTCCTTGTCATATACCAGGGGAAACACAGCACATACATGCACACATGATCATATTTACTTTTTCATTTAAATTCTTATTCAGTGGAAATGATCACTATTTTATTTCTAGTTGATCGTAAATGATGAATATAGTAGGTATGATAACCAAAAGGAAGAACTCTTGAATTGAGATGAATGTGGTGGGAAGACAGGAAGATTACATATGAAGCATCCTAATTCCTAGGGCATCTGGGATGGATTGACGAATGAGAGGGATAAATGGAGTGAGGTGGATGGAAAGACCTTTCTTGATAAGAAGTGCTCAAGACATATGGAAATATTACCATTGTAAACAGCCTAGGCAGTCCAACCACACTTGGATTAGTACTGTTCTGTTGTTGAATTATCTGGGTGTCTATCCTTAGGTATTGTGTGATGAAGATGGGACAAAAGCCCCTCCGGACAAAAGCCTTTGGATTGAGGGACTTATGTCTTCTGGAAGGGGGGCTTTTGTCCGGAGAGACTTGTCTTGCCACTAGTGAGGTACATGGTGACGACCAAATCCCCAGGCCCCGACTATATAATGCTTTAAAAACATGTCAAGTAAGACTACAGGTACATATTAATTAAGTCATTATTATATCTATGACTGTTTCTATTATTGCTTGTGCAGTATGAGTTATGACATCAGATAGTATTTAATTGGGGAATGTCATCTCGTGTCCGATAAAGTCAGAGATTATGAATGGCCAAGACAACACTGAACAGTGATTCATCGGCACTTTGAAACTTTAATGAGCTGCATCCTGTGAAGAGAGACATAGTTGTGTAGGCCATGTCATATTGTTTGTTTCATAGCTAAACTATAGGTGCGTTCAAATCAATGGAATGTTAACCACACTATCAGTACCATAACGGCATACCAAGCTGGAATCAGTTCTAGTACCTTAAGAGAACTATGTATTACGCAGAACTTGTGGTTATCATAAGTTGGGTGTGGCTTGCTTGGCTAACATCTATGGGAAGACTACCAATATGTATGTACATAATCTTGCCAATGTGTATAGTTCTAGATCGTGACCAATCACAAATGTTGCCGGTAACTCATTTAGATTATTCTCTGGTGACTAATAATTAAGTATGGCATGCCAATTAGTAGATATAGACCTTAGAAGTGGAGCAAAATGTGGGTGTTTGATGCACTTTCACGTGTGTTCATCAGCATGTAGCCTCTCGGACCTAGACCATGGTACAGTACATTGAGAAATCAATAAATTAATCACAAAGATGTGACAATTCTGTGAATACAGTCTCACGTGTATCTACTTCACTGCAGTGTTGTTTCACAGCCGGAGTAGCAGCTACCGTAGCACACTGAAAAATCTGTTAAAATGATTAACAATAACATTCTGCTTCCAGCCCTCGGAGAAACACATGGATTGCAAATGAGAGATTCCTGTAGTGCCAGCAGGTGGCACTACAGTGCCTACCATGACCTCTGACTTGCACCATCGCAGCGAAACAGGGCAGTACAGTAGTCCACAGTGACACACGGTAAGTGATTTGATTTATAAATGTTTTATTGCTGCATCACTGCCATCCCTACAGGTAGAACAGCTGCTATCATACTGCTAGCCTAGTTTATACTTTGGATCCTGTCATAACAAATAAATTTTGTGGAAATGCACATGTCAGGTTGTAATGGGTGCAAATCACAGACTGGCTCATCGAAGGTCTGTAGACAAGATTATATATTTATAGAAACTTATTGCAACTGTGCAATATAAACATGCTGGTATTTTTATTTCAGGGTAGGGACATAACCCCTCACAGACATAGCCCTTCCCGGACATTAACCCTTACGCAGGACACAACTCTCAAGGACAGAATCCCCAATGGTCATTTTCTTTCTCTTAAATTAATTTAGTAAAAAATATTCAGTCACATACGTATTAGCATTTTATGTGTTGAATAGTAGAACTAATAATGATCGAGCTAATTGTGTATAAATATAAACCATCTCTAAAAGTAAAAAGGTGACAAGTTTAGTCTTTTCTAGGAGTTATGTTCTTGAGGGGTTCACGTTTTCTTAAGTTCTCTAATCTAATAATCAACATAACTTTCGATTATTTTATGATAATATCCCAGTACATATTTTCTGCATTCCCAATATTTAGCATTTCACAAAGTGTTCTGGAGTAAAATGCAAGAAAGTTGTGGCATTTCCTGAAATGTCATAGGGTGATGTCTTCAGATGACGACATTGATCACCCTTTTGAAATAAAATTTAAAAAGTATGTAGTTACAATAATATATTTAATTTCTTATAGCGCTAGATCCACAATTGTTTGCTTTACAATATATGTATAATACATAATGATCATTAAAAAACAAAACAATAAATCATAAATAATTATAAAATAAATAACATTATACATACATTACAAGTTGTATAACCCTTCTAAAGAAGCTAACGAAAACTAAGTTATTCAAATGAAGTGACCTGATTAAAGAGGTGACTAGTAAATAAATATATCCATCGGTTATTCACCAGTACTGTGTGACCTGTGTTTATATATATGGAAACAACTTATCCTTATTAATTACATATTGTCATTTGTCAGTGAGACACAGTGCTGCTGTTGATTGATTATGGTGGTTTTTAATGGTTGACTTGGCTCTATGTGTGTGTAAAAAGTACATGTTCTGATGCAGGTTTATTTGAAGCAGGTGTTTCGCTCACTAAATTACCTGTTAGTTAAATTAATGAAAATTGCATTTGATTTAGTGGTCAGCAGTAATTATTTTTAACTAGTTTCTTTTGTGTATTGTCACAGCTGAAACTATTGACTATTGCATTAATGAGTAATGACTAGGAACATGTCAGTGACACATATTATTTATTTAAAGGAAAATGGCTGTGAGGTTTTCTTTATTATCTACTGGTACTGTTAAAATACATACAAATGTATTGCTTATGCTGAGATAAGCAGACTGATTTGGTATGTTGCTGTTGCTTAATCAATGTTCAGTTGTCTGAGGTTTGTTACTGGATTGTACTGTTACTTTTATATATTTTCATTGGTGATCGTAGAACTCCAGTGACTGCTATTTTCACTAGTAACCTTTAAACTAAGTGATAAGACTTTGAGATAAACTTGTTTTATATTCTTGTGAGGTAGTGTCTACTAATGATTGTTTGAAACTATCAAAGGCATTGTTATGATTTTGATTTTAATATGATTGTGTATTTGTTGGGTGCGTCACTGAACTGAAGGTTACATGTAACATTGTCAAATCTTACAATATTTTTGTCAAATCTTATAATTTTGTTTTAACAAAAACCACTTGTTACCCATTGTTTGTTGCCAAAACAAACAATATTCTGTATTCACACACTGGGGTCCTCCATCACTAGTTTTCTAACACAACATAGGTTTTATAGTAAGAAAATATGTCCAATTCTGTGTACATAGTATTTTTTCCATGGCACAACAATTGACAAATGAGGTATCATCACAACATTTCTGGTGGAACATCATTAATATATTATCACAATTGATATGCCTGAATAACTGTTAACATGTTAATGGTAAATTTATTGTTTTAATAATTTTTTATTTACTACTTTTATTGTCTAGAGGTGGTAAATTCAACTAAATTGATTCATGATTTCTTTAATAGTAACAACATTTAAATTATTATTTATTTAGATATTATTTATAATTTATTGTTGTGAATTATATAGTATATCAAAAGAGCTCTGTATAAATGTGGATGTTGAAGTGTATGTATAATGTATTTCTGAGTAATATGTGACATGGTCACCATCATGAAATAAAGCTTTTACCAAGTACTTACAAGCACAGAACTAAAATAGTGATCTATCCCCAGCTGTCTTTCATGGGCAGTACCAGTCAGTGTTTTGGACACTGTGCGTGGTGGCTCTAACACATGACTCATTCGACCACCTGTCATTCCTTGACAGAACAACTGTCACAATCAGCCCGACTGTCTCCTAATTTTTAATTTCACTTTCAACAGTCTGCCGCATATGTGTCTGAAGTGCGCTTTTAATTATTGACATTTTGCGGGTGAAGGATTGATTTTCTCCTGCATGCCCGGTGGTTGCCTGGCCTATTGATTTAGTGGTGGAGTGAGTGTCTCACCGTAGACTCAGCTGTCCCAGTCCCTGTTCCGGGTACACAGGGAACAGTGAATGATCCACCCGTGGGTTCTCGTCACTTGTATGTCTCCCCTGAGTTGTTTACATGTGTGCTCGTCCACATGTGGCCCAAGCAGTGCTGGCAGGTAAGTGGGTGGACAGTGGTTAGAGCGCAGGGGCTTAGTGGTTAGAACGTCATACTCTATTAAGAGATTTTGTGTTCGAATCTTCTTGCCGCCGTTTTGAATCTTGGGCAAGTTCGTTCATTCAACGTTGCTCCAGTTTACTCAGCTGTATGAATGAGTACCTGGATATAGACAGTGGTGGATATTTGTGTATGAATAGCCTTTGTGCAGTAATTGCAGCCTGGCTGAATGCTTCCAAGAGAAGTTGAGATAATTGATTGAACAGGTCGTCTGCCAGGGTGTAAAATGTAAAGCGCTTTGAGCAGCCCCAAGCTTTGCATACCGTGCTGTATAAGAACTTACCATTCTACATCTCCTGGGGAGCTCTCCACATGTACCAGGAGATAATCTGTTTTCTATCGTTTTTAAGACTTGTAGTGAGATTTAGAAGTCAAAGAAGTCTCCTACTTTGTGAAGGAGGTCTTACCAATATAGTAATTTCTCCGGTTTCTCTTTATTTTTCAAGTAAGGTCCCTTTGAATCAGTTCTGAATTTTCCATAAAAAGTGGCTACAGAATGCTTAAAATACCATCATTGGGGGTTTTAAATTTTGGATAAACATTGAATTAAGTTACCTCACACCAACCTTCTTTTATTACTCCTCCAAGAGGAGAATCTTCTCCTAAAATTTTCGTTAACTTGGCATCTCTGTGATCATGGCATGTGTAAGAGAAAAAGGGATTTGCAAAGTCAGAGTTGCCATGTGCAGCAACATTGCAGCTTCACAGGTGATGTTACCTGCACTGGTGCCAGCATTCAGTGCATTCTATTAACTGCTCAGTTCAGGATACCAGATGGCCTTTTGAGTCACCATGCCTTAATTGGACCGGCCAGACTTTCAGAATAGCCGAGCCATGCTGGCACTGAAAATGATTGCCAATGTATACTAGCCCATAGTGGCTCTTTTATGTGCCCTATCAAGGACAAGATCACTGTTTAACCTGTTTAACATCTAAGCCACAGGGAGTCAGTGTCGCTAATGTTGAGATGTCAGGTTTTCCCACCAAATGGTTCTTGGGTAGGTCAAGTCTAAGTCTGGTCCAAGTGGATGGACTAACCACTGTCAGTAAATTCAACCATGATATGTTCAGATTGCATATCAAACTTGATGATTATGAAACTAAGAAATGAAGACATCTAATCTATGCTGTCAGTTATTAACTTGCATCCTCTATCATTATATTGAATTACTTACTGGTTATATATAGTCTACAGTGTTGTTGAGTTGGTGAAAGCATGGAATTTATCCTGTGAAATTGCCGACTAAACAAAATCTAGTTTACATTGTCAACATTAGCAGCAAGCTAAGGTTCAGACATTGTTAACCGGGGTTACACGATTCAGTCAGCTTATTTAGCCAGTTGTAGGAGACAAACAAGACTAGTGGTAACAGGGGTAGGTGGTAAGAAATAATTTTTATTAAAGCATATTCCTGCCAAAGGCATCCAATACACAGCTGCATGCATGCATGCATGTATGCACATACACATGCATGCATGCATGTATGTATGTATGCACATCAACAGTCACACAATACTCTTGTGCTTCTCAGTCAAAAACAGTGTTTGCATACAGTCATCATTTTATTCCTGGCATGAAATCATTGTGCTCTGGATCGTGTAATAATTACCAGTTTAAGCGTAGTCATGCATGAGTGGTCATGCGTGACGACTCTAGTCAGTCACTGATGATGAACTAGCAATTGTGGAGTAGCTAGGCACACCTTAGGGAAAACAGAAATAGTAACTGAGCCCCGTATTACTGGGAATGCTGAAACAGGTTACACATGTTTTTATTCTGTAGGAGTAGTAGTAGTACTAGTAGTACTAGTAGTAGTAGTAGTAGTAGTAGTAGTACTACTACTAGTAGTAGTAGTAGTACTAGTAGTAGTACTAGTAGTAGTACTAGTAGTAGGCATGTTTTTATAAAAAATAAACATTAACACTTGAGTAGCCTTTTTGTGTGAATGGACATGAGGTTGTTATCAGGTCTGTATCACCTTTTCCCAACCTTCAGGTTATTTGTGTCCATCTTGTGGTGTGCTCTGTCTGTAGTTATATGTGGTGTTTTCCACATACTGTAATCTAAAGACCAACCAATGTAATTTGTCCATTTTGTTCATTGAAAGGGAATGTATTAATAAATTTTTGATTTTAGTGAGATTCATCTGGAATATGACATTGAAACAGATTCAGTGTTTAGGCTTAGAGTAGTTTGGTAACCAGAAACAAATATCATAAAATGTCAGGATATTTGATTATCATCTCCCATGGTCCATTTAAATCCATTATTGATTTACATTGAGCCTTTGATGATTAATGTGCGTCGATATTAAGAAGCATGGAGATGGATCAAGCATAAAATCGTCACTTGCAGATCCGGCCGGAGCAATCAGGGTGGAAAGAAATCATATTATTGATGATTGGAGTGACTCACCGAGAATTCTAAGTAGCCTGAGATATTGTGACACAAATTTCCATTTTTGATGACTTCGCAAATTCCGGATGTCATTGAGGAATGCATTTGCAGATCTTTGCAGTTCATTAAAATAATCCCACACATAGCTTGTAGAACGTTGAATTGGCTTGGCTTGACGGTTTCTGTGACATTGTGTTGTGGCATGAATGGGTGATTTTCTTACTGGAAAAATAACTTGAGTGGTTTGTCTTGAATTTGGGCTAATTGTGCTAGGCATTACAAGATCTGTTTTTTTCTGGTTAGGAACTCGGTAGTTGGGTGGTAACGTTCAGTTTGTTTATATTGTTATCTTTATTGCAATGTATCAGAAATGTTTTGTCCATTTTTTCATCTTATCCCAAAGAAAACATTTTAACCAGTGTTTATCAATGCCTTGAAGGAATCAGGTTGTTTAGATACCCACATTAATGAAGAAGCAGGAACGTGGAAAGATATATGGTGGAGTTTTTAAATGTTGTAGTTTAAGGGAGATGAGTATAGATAAAAGGATCAACAGACATACAAGGTATATACGTAGAACATTAAATCTATACAGAGAAGATGAGGTGCCACTTGCAGGGTTTGGGGTGTCAATTGGGATGGCTGGTATCTGAACATTGCCTAGTTCCAGGTTCACTTTCTACAGCATGAAAATGATTGCCTAGAATTTATCAATAATTCAAATTGAGAGTTGTGGAATGTGTTTCTACCGTATGTGTTTGTGTGGTGGAATTTTAATATGTTTTTATGCCATCTGTTTCAATCTTTGCAACAAACATTGTGACACCAGTTTGTGCAGTTTTAAAACTGATCTGTCATTAAACTACAGTAAGAAGTATAGGTATGCAGCGACACACATTGATTGCAACCCAACTTTGTATAGTGCATGTGTTTTATTGATCACCGTGTGGTTGACATGGACATGCTGCATGCAGTTGGCTCATTACTTACATCGGCTGACAGCAACATTCTAAGTATAACAGATCAGGCCATTTATTATAGATCTGGACAGAAACTGGCCATTAGAGCCAAGCTAATCCACACAGTCGCCTTTATGCCTTCATTGTCATAGCTCAGAAATATTGAGAAAAACGAGGTCCATGACAGAAAATGTATCAAATGCCAAATTTGTTTGCCATTTTGAGTCGTGGAATGTGATTCTACCGTCTGTGTTTCTGTGTGGGAATTTGAATCTGTTTTCGTGCCATCTGTCTCGATCTTTGAAACAAATATTGTGACAGCTGGACATGCATGTGGTTCATGTGTCATTACCACATCTTTTGTGTCATAACGATGTCACACGCTGAGCGGCCGTTGCACCCATGTCATTACATGCTGATTGTCATTTCTTGGCACAGTCCATTTCTGGGGAGAATTCCAGGAAGCGCTCAATATGTAGAAGCTGTTTGTCTTTGCGCGGATGTTTTAACTTGCGCGGTACGTTGAAATCACACGGTTTGTTCATCAGTATTTATTTGCGCACTGCGTGGTGGTTTCTTTGTAGGTTTTGGGGAATTTGTAGATTTTATTTGGTGGAGATCAGAGAAAGATGACACAGAATGAGATAATGGTCTCTCCCCTGAGATGGCTTGCACTAATGCTGTTTCGCTGACCATTGCGATGCTCATCAAATCGTGAGTGCTCGCTTCGTGGGTGTTAAGCAATGCGGAAGAAGTCATAAACGTTGTGAGCAAAGAAGTGAAGGATGTGTCATAGTGACAGGAAGACAGACATGTCTTCACTGCAAGGTGAGGCAGGGTATCTGTGTATTGCAGGGTTGGGAATCAGTTTGATTTTCATAATCGATCATCCGTTTATCCAAAATGATCGACGATTATAATCTAGGAGAAGTTTAATTGCTATGTGGCAGTATTATTGCAACACATCGGCAGTGGAAGTTGAATACTGAACTGTTGTTTATAAATACATGGTGGACCAAATACATATAATGCACAGCACTTATGCGCTATGTCTTCTCATAACATTAGATTTCTGGACATGCTGTAAGCATAGCAGTTTTGAATGATGGCGTCATTTTGGCAATATGTTTTGGAAATTCGGAAATCGTACATATTTCACATAAAACTAATTTTTATGTAATTGAAATGATCATCGATCACATTATATTGTAATCGGTAACCAACCAATCATTTACCAAATGGATTAATCTAAACGATATTCAGTATGCCTGACTGGAGAGCCAAAAGGGTAAATCACTGCAGAGGAAAATATCACCGGGAAATATACTTTGGTCAGGGAGCTATCTCTGTACTCTGTTTACACAGGTGAGGGGGAAACACAACATTTTTTCCGAATGTCTGGGAAATTAATTTGAATAATTTTTCCTTCTCAGGAAAAGGCATGGAATTTGGTGCTCTCTCATGTGAAATGTATTATAAATTTCTCATGGCTACGGCAGTCTTTTGGAAATTATTTTTGTGCCAAAATTACAACGGTCTTGTGCAGTGACAGTTGATATTTTTAACCTAACGTAATTGTAATTTTGGTCACTGGAAAATTATGGGATTTTCAACTTTGTCCTTATGTGAATCCAGTTATTGAAAGTTTAGTAGAACTAACGTCTCATCAATATCGTTGCATTATTAGGGGTCGTTCACAAATGCCTAAAATGTCTTGGACTCACAGTTATGGTCTCTACTGTATCTATGATAGAGACCAGCACTCTTGAATCCATCACAAATCTATATATTTATACGCTAACTTGGAGGCACAGTTAGTACATCTCCTAACAGGAAGTACACTCACCTCTTTCTGTCTATGTTCATTCATCACCAACCCTTGACCATTGGCCTGTGATCTTCTAATTGGCGATGTATTACAAAAAAAAAAAATTGTTATTTTGAGATATTTACTTCTAGTGGATAGATTGAAAGGTGAGCCATTCTGCAGGAAGCACCGTGGTTAGTTGATCCACGGTTGGACGTAAGCTGGTAGAGTAGGAATAGAACCAATTTTCTTGTGATTATGTTAATGCTAGCAGTGCGAATATGTTTGAAAATAAAGTGTCATATCTGATTAGGGTGGTATATACATAAATTATGAACAAATGTTAGAATCTTGATAAATCTAAAAAAACACATATCCGCCTGTCATTCTGAAGTGGAGCTTGTACATAGCTTTGAAGTAGTCTTGTTAAATATCACATCCACCAATGAGGATGAGCTGTAATTGAATAAGAATGAATTATGTATTGCAGATAAGTGGATGGACTAACCACTGTCAGTAAATTCAACCATGATATGTTCAGATTGCATATCAAACTTGATGATTATGCTTGCATTGTAGGACTATAAACTAAGAAATGAAGACATCTAATCTATGCTGTCAGTTATTAACTTGCATCCTCTATCATTATATTGAATTACTTACTGGTTATATATAGTCTACAGTGTTGTTGAGTTGGTGAAAGCATGGAATTTATCCTGTGAAATTGCCGACTAAACAAAATCTAGTTTACATTGTCAACATTAGCAGCAAGCAAAGGTTCAGACATTGTTAACCGGGGTTACACGATTCAGTCAGCTTATTTTTGTCTCAGCTTTGTGACCTGTGACAGGTTTTTCTCTCACATATATTGTCCCAGATTTCCACCAAGTGTTGCCTAGAAATGACTGATAACGTCATCAGCTTGGCACGGTTGTTTATTACTGGCGGAACAGAAAGGTTACTTATGTTCCCGTGACATTTAGAAATCTTGCCTCCCAGACTGATAAATTGGAAGTCACTGCAGGCTGATATTAGGGGCCCACTTGTCTCACATGTGCCACTTCTGGTTGCTCAGCGTGTGTAGACTCGGTGGGGGACACATCACAGTTTTACTTGTGGGTTCAGGTTGGACAAATAAAATGCGTGTGATTTTGAGATGGTCCCCCCTTTCTGGAATTTCTGTTCTCTTACAATCTCTAACAATAAAGTTATTGAATCTTATGTTTGCACATGAAAGTGGCATATTTAAGGGCAATGACACTTATGCTGTACAGAAAGCACATTTTCTTGTGGCTATTTGGGAGCAGATGAATATGTCAATCACTGGAGGATCCCCTGTGGATGTACACAGAATCAGGTTGTTTTTGGACTACATTTGATGGGGGGCATCCCGTATGTTGAATATCTTGAAAACAAAAATGACAGAAAGTAACAAGGTTTTCCTATTGCTCAACTTAATGAAATAATTAATATTGACATATCAAATTTCCAGATTGATCAAAATGTAACTTTGCAGGTAACACTGATAAGCATTAAACATCGCAAATAAATAGTGACCTGTCCAGTGGCAGTAGGTATTTAGGGTGGAAATAGGCTAATCTCGGTTCCTCGTTGTATTTACGATGTGGTTTCATGATACCATGGTCCACTGGTAGAGAGTTGCAATCTCTGCACAGTATGCATGGAGCATGGAGGAGATATCTGGATCTGTGGCCAGTTGTATTACAGGTGTATTGGGAGGATCCAGTCACTCGTGTGAGCCACTGGAGTCAAAGTCTGCCTGCTCCAAGCATGATTCCAGATGACTCATTTATTATGGGGTCCAGCTATAACCCATCATGGACGAAACCTCTTAAAACATGAACCCTATGGATATACCCCACACTTATATTGGATATAACCCTTCATGGATGAAACCTCTTAAAACATGAACCCTATGGATATACCCCACACTTATATTGGATATAACCCTTCATGGATGAAACCTCTTAAAACATGAACCCTATGGATGTACCCCCCCCCCCCACTGATATTGGACTCTCATTTGAGAGATTCCTGGTTCAAAATCCTTGTGCTGCCTTTTTGAACCTTGGGCAAGGTCGTTTACTCCATGTTGAACCTTGGGCAAGGTCGTTTACTCCATGTTGAACCTTGGGCAAGGTCGTTTACTTCATGCATGTTGAACCTTGGGCAAGGTCGTTTACTCCATGTTGCTCCAGTTCACTCAGCTTTATGGGTGATTACAGGGCTATAAACATTTATAAGTCTTGCTCACAGTCTGGTGTGAGACTGATCAATTGGAAGACTCTGCAGGCTGATGTTAGCTGCCCACTGGTTTCTTGTGTGGACACTTCCTGGCTTTAATTAATGGTCACTCAGCATGTGTATTCTCGGTGTGTCATGGTGGAAATATGTGAACTGCAGTTGCAGGTTGGGTTTACAATGTGGTTTACAACGCAGAGTCTACTGGTGGAGAGTTGCAGTCTGTGCAACGTATGTATAGAGAACAGAGTGGGAGATACCAGGAAATGTGGCCGGTTGGTTAGTGTTCAGAGAATTGCTTCCCAGAGAAGTTAGATGATGTTGAAATAAACTGGTCTGCCAGGGAGTGAAATTTATTGAAAGCACTTTGAATATAGTAGTCTTAATGCGTGAAGACCATGCTATATAAGAACTTAACGACTGCATGTAAGATGTAGTCAAAGATAACACACCGGGGCCAAGTGCAACCGTTTGTTCACTCAATCAACATACTGAACAAAACAAAAATTATTGAACCAGGACAGAGATGCCTACGTATACCACCTCCGCAACTCGTCGCAATAACAAGAACTGCTATTGGCCATCTCAAGTGTCTTGTGATGGCGGAGAGTGCTTGATCACGCAGACAAAGCAATATCAGAAACGCAATCTGCGACTGCCATTTAGTTCAGTCAATGAACACAATGTGACAGAACCAATAGTCAGATGACTGGCCGTGAAGCAGATGGACGTTCGAATAAGAAGCAGGCCAAAATTAATTCCACAATCATCTTCTTGTGTCTCTCCCTCCACCCCCCTGTTTTCATCTTAGTCATTATCGTCAGTCTGCACTCTGGAGACACCAGCTTTGTTTGAGTGATTGATCAGCTGATCATTTCTGTGATTCTGACCAGTGGTCATTGCATAGGTCACTGGGTGGACAATGGTGATGTTTGATGTGGTCAGTGGCCACACCAGAGATAGCAGGACTCGGGGAGATTGAGTGTGTGATTCCTTGAATCACACACTTAATGGGATGGATTTACTTGATAGATGAGGTAATGGACACTGCTGCTTTTGGGTCTGTGTTTGGTGGGAGCACTTTCAGTTGTGCTCGATTCTGTTGAAGTTGTGTTGTAACATTTATGTATCACCCCTCAGGCTGTTGGTAATTGTCTTGTAGTATTATCTGTCTTTGGCAACAATGTATGTATTGAAGAATATTATTGAATATTATGTGATGTTTTTAATTCAGTTTTTATAATCATATTAGAATGCTAAATACCACAGGTATCACATACTTTAGTGATCATTCCACCTTTATGTGAAACAACTGGATTTCTCCCTTATATATTACGTGCAGGAGAATGCTACTCGATGTATTATTGGGTTTATAAATGACTGACACAATAATTGCATTTATTATTGTTAACTTTTTATAACACAATATGTAACACTTAACCAGCTACCCATAAAGCGGCACCAGATATTTCAAAGCATGGAAGTTCATTCCAGGTTTTGTGTTCAGCAACTGAGAAAGCGTACTTAACAGGTCTCAATTCAGTTTATTGTATCTCTTTATGATACATATAATAGACAACTAAAACAAAAATCCAACAAGAATGTAATGAGAACAATAGGGAAAGAACAATGTATCATGATATACCCCCTGAGGTTGAGCTTAGTTTTAGGAACAACAAGATGTAAGATAGTCTGGAGATGGATGATCTAAGCTGCCTGGGGAAGGTTGACAGAAGCAGTAGACCAGCCAAATAGACTGGCTGTTGTGTAGATAATACGGAGCTTTCACAGGGTCTCATTGATGGTCACAGAGTGCAAGATGGAGTGGTAATTAAGTGAAGATGTGTATACAGTTGAGTAGTTTGTGGGTTGATGACCCCCAAGGACAAACAGGGAGCAGTAGTGGGAAGATTCAGGGAAGACGGGGTTGGATGCTGACTTTTAAGGAATAAGGAGGCAAGGATAAGTTGACGCTCTCGATTTGTTGCATGTTTTTATTGTGTAATATTGTTGTGAGATTTTCTCTGTAGTCTTACATCAAGAGCTACATGGCTTAGACAGGGCTTGTCAGAAATCAGTTATTTGTACATGTGGTACAGCGATAGAAATAAGCCAGAATATTTACTTGTCTGCCGGACAAATAAGTTTTGAAATCTACTTGTCTGCCAAAATGTTAACTTCTCCGAGTCTCCGAGTAGTTGTGAAGGGGAATCAAAGCTTCGGAAAAAATGTAAAAAGTCTATCTTTTTTTTATGACAGCAACACAATGTTCCTGCTGTTTTGTTGCATGTACATATGAGTGACCTGTGATCAAAGACACAATTTAATCTTCAAATTGCTAAATTATATTTGCAACTATTTTCCGGTCCATTATTCATCATCACGAATATTAAGAGTAGACACGTTACATGATGTATACCAATATTTTAGTGATGCAGATATGAACGCTTTTATTAATAACAAATAATTATTACGATGATAGGAATGAGACAGTTGTTTTCCTTGCTATTTGTTTTATAATGTTACAAAAATTGTTTATCTTGAATATGGTATATATAATTAAATATATATAACATATAACACTGCTGTAAAATGTTGGCATCAGTTTGTCATTGAAGACGCCACTGAACCAGGAACACGACCAATGCAGAGCCAGGAAATGTTGTCACAACAATCATAATAAACTATAACATATTCTGATAATATTTTGTTAAACCTCTATGAACTTCAATATTAACAAAGTTCTGTATTTTACAAACGAAGGTAATATTCAATTGATCATCAGCAAACAAACGCATATTTTTTCCTAAATGTTATATTACCATTTCAATGATAATAAAACAATTTTAACGGTGCCTGAATTACATTTACCAGGCGGAAAATAATTTGTAGATTTAGTTACGTCGTAACGTTGCTGCCGCGCGCAGACCGTCGTTGTTGGCGGAAGCCGACATGTCAACGGCGGTTGGCGCCCAGTCCCTGGCCGCGCATCTTGCATAATTCGGTTTCGAAAACTCGCAATTTATGGTTAAATTAAATGTTACATAGATACAACAACACTTCTAAAATTTCATTAATATTCCGTTTATCAACCAGCACCATATATTTACTGGAGAGCCAGTTACAGGTTTTGAAAATTGTCACCGATCTGGATCGGCTAACTAAGGCTAACGAATAACGAGTAATGTTCTGACTTGGTCTTGGAAGACTGCCGAGTCCGCGTGGGTTAGGCGTAATAATGGTTAAAACTATATAATTATTCAAATAACAGGTAGCGATACAAAGTCTACTGTTTCCAAAGTTCATAACAAAATATGATCCGTCAGTGGGAGGAAGTTGTACGTCGGCCAAACTGAACGATGGCTGATGCGGAGTCAGTCCTAATGGTAGTGACGTAGTAGACATCATATTTTTTTTGCTTTTTTGTTTTTTGTATGCTTTTGCAACTCTGGAATGTGGGTGTGTTATTTAAGTAGATATATAGCACATAAAAGCCATTGTTAAATTGTTTGCAATCTTAAAATAGAGGATAGACTTGTGATATTCGGTCTGGTTGACGGCTGGTTATTTCTGTGGACATGTACACAGTGTATATTAAAAGAGTAAATAAGTACATATGTTAAATGTCCATTTTCCGTCTGACCCATCAGTTTGCTTTACATCTTATAATAACATTGGTAACATTAGTCTTATTTCAACATTATGTGTTTGTGCGTTATGATTTTTAGCAAAATGCCCATTTCAGAGAGTTTCCTGAAGTATTTGTACCTGACATTTTTATGATGTAAATTTGAAGAAAAAAATTCTCAATGCAAGTTACATAAAATGTTCCCAATTGATCCATGGATGGTTTACGTAGCTCACGCGCACACGCGCACACGCGCACACGCGCACACGCGCACACGCTAGCTTGATTGCAGTGGAAATAATATTACAAAACTGTATGGATGTGGTGACCATGGAAACAAGATTTTATATTAATAGTCAACTTTGCTGGTCATTATTGAGCTGTCCAATCGTGGTAATTGGCTGAATCTCATTAGATGTGATGTGACGTGTATCAGACCTGGGGATCTACTGGCATATTGGAAACTCCCCCTTGGGAACTCTACTTAATGACCTCTGTGCACTATCAGTTCTGGTCAGTTTCCATCTCTTTGTGGTCAGTGTAATTAGCATGGATTGTGTTTGTCATCCCCCAACAGTCATTTATTATAGTGTTTTCCATAAAAAATAATTTTATAATTATAATAGTAAGGTATATTGTACAACTTAAACCACAGTTTGTTAAAATAATGACTTTGATCGTTAGATTGGGTAACTTGTGAAAGTGTACATAATATATGGTATTACCATAGTATTAAAATAGAGGCAAAACCACTTAAATTATACTTTTTGCAGAATTTTGATGGGCTCTGTCAAAAATAAGTTAATAGCTTAACAATTTCATCAGAAGTGAATAACATGTTTTCAGTGCACATTACACAATTGAATGGTTTGAATCCTTGGGCAAGTTCATTCAGTGTATGCTCCTTCAGTTCATCCAGCTGTAAGAATGAGTAAAGTTATACACAATAGACACTAGTGAATGTTGGTATATGAATGGTCTGTGCAGTTGTTACAGCATTGTTGAATTCTTCCCAGAAACATTGATGTGGTGTTCTATTGAACACACCAGCCATGTAGTGAAATATAGACCAAACTGAGCAGCTCCAAGAACTGGATACTGCAGTATATAAGAACTTACCTTTACATTAATTTAACCATTTGTCACCAGATGTCATACCTGTGACTATTGTTTGTTGTAGGTGCTGTCGTTGACTAGCGCCATGTCGCTGTCATCCTACGATGAGCTCCTCAAGCAGGTGGAGAGTCTCAAGGTGGAGAACACACACCTCCGCCGAGAGCTGCAGGACAACTCTAGTCACCTGACCAAGCTCGAGAACGAGGCTTCGACGATGAAGGACGTCTTCACGCATCTCGACAGCGCCATGCAGGACGATGTGGAGTCGAATCTGGCGCTGGAGTTGGCCTATCAGGGTCAGACGAATACGGTGGAGAATGGAACGGACAACCTCGATCAGAACTCTAACTCATCAAATGGTGAGTCCTCTCATTGTGTGTATGTCCTTCTGTTGTGTTTGTTTCCTCGTTGTCTCTGAAGTCAAAGGTGCGATTGGCCGCGATGCTGGTCTCTCTTTATGTTTTCCTTCTTCCGTCAATGAACCTGTTTAATTGCCACTCCATTTCTCCTGTCTTGCTCTCTTCTCCCTCTATTTCTTGCCTGTCACTCCTCTTTTCGCTTGCTCTCCACTTCCCTATCTCTTGCTCTCCACTTCCCCATCTCTTGCACTCCATTTCCCTATATCTTGCTCTCCACTTCCCCTATTTCTTGCTCTCCACTTCCCTATCTCTTCCACTCCACTTCCCAATCTCTTCCACTCTACTTCCCTATCTCTTGCTCTCCACTTCCCTGTCTCTTGCACTCCACTTCCCCTATCTCTTGCTGTCCACTCCACCTATCTCTTGCTCGCAACTTCCCTATCTCTTGCTCTCTACTTTCCCTATCTCTTGCTGTCCACTCCACCTATCTCTTGCTCGCCACTTCCCTATCTCTTGCTCTCTACTTTCCCTAACTCTTGCTGTCCACTCCACCTATCTCTTGCTCTCCACTTCCCCTACCTATTGCTCTCCACTTCCCCATTTCTTGCACACCACTTCCCTATCTCTTGCGCTGCACTCCCCTATCTTTTGCTCTCCACTCCTATCTCTTGCTCTCCACTTCCCCTATCTCTTGTTCTTCACTTCCCTATCTCTTCCACTTCCCCATCTCTTGCTCTCCAGTTCCCCATCTCTTGCTCTCCACTTCCCCTAACTCTTGCTCTCCACTTCCCCTATCTCGCTCTCCACTTCCCCTATCTATTTCTCTCCACGTCCCCTATCGCCTGCTCTCCATTTCTCCTATATCTTTCTCTCCACTGTTTCCCACCACATGTCTTGTGTTCCACTTCCCCATATCTATCTTTTTCTTCGCCAGATTCTGTTCCCTGTCAAATTTACAAATGGTCTTCCATTTTGTTAAGCAAAATATTTATTTAGCCATTAGCTAGGTTGGTAATTATACAATTAATGTGAGCCTGGTATACCAACGTAATTTAAGTGAGCAAATGTCAACTTTGTCAAGACACAAGCTCATACCAAATGCGTGTGACCATAATGTACTCTACAGAACTCAGCTAACGGCCTGTTTGCAAAGGTCGACTGCAGGATGCTGATGTCCTTAGTATTGTTACCATCCTGTGTGCCAGTGTTAACTAACATGACATGACGCCCAACAATCGGATGTATATTTAGTCACTAGGGAAGCCACACGCCATTCTGGTCGGAAGTGAGCCATTCTATCAGTTAGCATGAGTGATAAATTCTTTCCACACGATGATTTATTAGTATGAGTGGTAATAATGAGAGATGGTAGGAATGAGAGATGGCAGGAATGAGAAATGGTAGGAATGAGAGATAGTAGGAATGAGAGATGATATAATTTAATATGATGCACTGATGCTGTGCATTCTACATTTCCATGTAACAAAGTACATGTTATCTCTGAGTTTACATTTGTTTTTCTGACCTAAATATGCCTGACTTTTAGCCTACGTTACTCAGGATCCATAATGTGGAGTCACTCTTTATAGTTCATAGAAGAGCGTGGGAACTGAAACAAGGCACACAATAAAATAAATTTGAAATTGCAAACCATAACATTTAGGTTGCAGGTTCAAATCCCATAATAGACAACTTTTCCAAAAACTTATTATCGGGTACCTTTTATTTTTTGTAAAACTATTACAAATGTAATGATATTGTTTAAAACACTTATAATATCGCATTTAGTATATTCTAATTGTGCACGTAAATACAGGCTCAGTCACCGAAATGAAGAGATGCTATCTGATACATTGATGTGGTTAATATTTGGGGGGGCTGAGGCTCTCCAAAAACCTCCAACTGCAACCCCTTGAGGCTTGCAGAAAACCCCACCCGGTTCCAATATCCATGTGACGGTAAGTCATACTGGAGACCCACCCAGTCTTGGTATGACTGTTTATCGTGTAATTTGTTATGCAGCCATGTTTGATTATTACTGGCAATGCAGATAATCAATTAAGGTATTCTGACACTTCACCTGTGATAATTATTATGCAACACTCACAATTGACCATTGATCTCAGTGCCAACCGCATTAAATGACTATTAATATTATGCCACACACTAGGTGGCGTTACTGTTCTATCCTGTTGGCACTTTCTCCATTCACCAGGTGGCAGCACACATTGTCTCTTCACTGCATTCATTAGCAGGCAGCTGGAGGTGACGACAGCAGCTATTTACTGAGTAGTTTGCTGTTATCACAGTGGTTTTGGCTACATGTGTAGTTAGTTATTTACCCTGCGAACCATTTAAACCCGTACATTGGCCACAGAGGTTGCTTTACTGTGCTGGAACCTTTTATTTCGGGAGTTATTACTTATAAAAAGTCTTGGAGATAAAAATAACTGAGACAAGCTGGCATGTGTAGATATTCCTCTGTATCGCACGGTACAGATTACGTGTCTGAATTACAATGTGAGAAGTACTGGATCGAGACAGTTTGTTCCTGGTAGTACCACCCAGTCTACTGAGATACAAAGATGAAAGACCTGGAATCAGCATCAACTGTACAAAACAAAACCAACAAAACATCCCTTGTGTCGATAGTACTATTTTAAAACTGCTATTGAATGCGTGCATTACTCATCAGGGAAGAACAAAAGTGCCCTTGACAAGTGTAGAAATACTGACACATTAATATAAATAATGAAGTCAGTGAATTAGGTTGTTTGATTCAAACTAGCCGGGCTATGCATCATTGGTAGGATAATGTCATTGTTGTTATGGACTGTTATGTCATTGCATCTTTCCATTTGAGTAATGTAATTTACAAATAAACAATGTTGTGTTTCTAGTAAATTTTCAATAATACTACTCTACACAATTGATGATGTGGTCTTAGATACAATTGCAATTGAAAGATTTCTTGACAAAGGTAACATACTAACCAAATGAATTAAACATGTATAAACTCTGTACATGAAACGTAAGTTGCGGCTGTGGTGATACGACCAGTTTTCATGCATTCAACGAGGTTGTTTTGAGATGATAAATTTTCTTCTTTCCCCAAACAACAGAGAAAAACCAGCCATCTCTTTTGTGTAGCTGGAAAAATATGCTACTGCGATGTTTCTATGGGTTTGCTATTTATAAGCGTTTGCAATTATGTGATGACATGTTCTGAAAATAGGTTCAGCAGCACCTGTTGGCAATAAAGAAAAACTTATAAATAAATTATTGTTACATTCTGGATGCTCTTCAACATTTATTTAAGTAGAAGCTGATTTGTTTATTTATGAGTTGAAATGTTTTTGTTAGCTATTTGACTGCCATGTGGAATGTTTTGTAGCTGCTGTCAGGACTGAAATATCTTATACATGCCCACTACTTAAGTTGATGTTTTTATAGCATAAGTGGATGAAAAGTATCATCATTAATGTTAAATAAATGTCATTAATCACTAATGTTGACAATATCATCACTGTTAGTACACATAGAGTGTTAATTATGCAGCAGCATTGTTATTTAGCATTTTGAAGATATTTTTATTTTTCTGCCACTGATAATAATTTGTCAATGCACCTGAAGAAAATACATTTCCCACATTTGAGTGAATTCTGTACGTTTCATATTCAGCATATATTGCAGTCAACAATTTAATTGTTTATTTTAAACATATTTTGATAAGTGTAGTTGTGGTATTGCAAAAACAACACAAGCTTAATTTAAGAGGAAACAAATTTAAATTATCATTAATAATAAGTAATTATATACTCCTGCGCAAGGTTTGAACCTGCATTAACTTTGAATTGCGTTTCTCCATGTCTAGCCATGTGCAATTTCTCCCATAGCGAGCTGACAATTAGAAATGCCAGTTTCGTTGTATTATTATGGATTAGTAATCATCTTTATTAGTATGGTAACTTTGGTGAAGTATGGTGGTATCCCCTCCTAGGTGCCATGGTGCACTAGCCTTGTTCCACATCCATTCGTGTCCTAGAACCATTGGCCTCTAATCAACCAATTGGCGATGTATTTAAAAAGCACAAATGCAGTTAAATTTTATTTGCCTGTTTGTGGTATGCTTTCTACCTGTTGGAAAAACGTGGAAACACCATGTGGTGAACCACTCTCCTCCAGATGGTGCCACTGGTGGTGTGTTCACTTTGCTATCACCATAATTGGCAACAGCTGAAATGAAATTGTTAGGTGGAACAAGTTTAAGATCATTGGAGTGTATTGGTGATAATAGTAGCTGCTGTTTGTTGCTCCATGCCAAGGTGTAATCTAGTGTGAATTAGACATTGAAATACTGAATTGCAGCATCGCATTACAATGACAGATGTCTAAATTTTATAGTACGAATACTAAACTGCATCTAGCCATTGCAGTGACACGTGATCAAATATCATTCATACTACCACAATCGGTAATAAAAAGCACAATTTCATGGTCGGGGAACAGTTCTCATTTACAATTTCCTTTTTCATAGTTAATGAGTTTTATCGATTAGATATTCAAGTACAAAGAAAACACGGTGCAGTCGACAAATGTCAAAGTTTTGTTGTGCCGTGTAATGGAGATCTGTGGACGAATCATGTCGCGATTGAGATGCGGAAAAAGCCGTCTGGCGATGGAGGGAGACAGTAAGAGAGCCACTACATCTGACGTCAGTGGTATGTGTTTTGGCAGTGCTGTTTAACGGACTGTCTATTATGCAATGAAATATTGATCTGACAGCTGCCGCTGCTACTGCTGCTGTTTGGCTGCCAGTGGCAGTGCGGACCAGTGATGGATTTAACGGTTGGATGACAAGTGAACGCTCCCGGTCAGACTGTGTTGCTGTCTGCTGGTCCTAGCGTGCTGCAGTGCACTCACCTCAGTCGGTGTGATCTCACGCCGTGTGTCTTCTGAATCGACTGAACGCAAGGGGTGCTGTGGCACTCTCCAGTACAGAGGTGTATATAAGTTGAAGGAGGTTCGGATGACATTTTCGCTGTGGTGTTGAATATTGTTGGTCAGCACACACACAGACACACACTGACAGACGGCTTTCAGTGGTATGAGCACATCCCAGGTGATGTGTTTGTAAATGTCATAGAATCCGCCGGGTGCGAGCTGTTTGTTCGGCTGATGTGTTCGCCCACTTGAAGAGACGGTGCTGGACGTCTGGAATAGGCAGTGCGGTACGAAACAGATGTCAGTATTGGCAGCACACTGTCGGGTATGGCACTGGTGTGACTTGTGATTCGTATCGTGGATCACCGGATAGCACCTTTGGAGAAGAAATGCGTTATAACATGTTGCAGAAGTAATGCATGCTGGGAAGTGAGCATTATTGCAGTAGTTTGGCATGGATGTACGGCAGCCCATACAGAAGGATTATACTCGTGAGGTGATCGTTGGCTGCGATCCGGGATTCACATGTGGATTACAAATGCGCCAACAAGTAGCGTGAAGAACGGAAAATTCATGCTGTGTGCATAGGAATACACTTGCGATTCTGTGGTGATTGGTGGAGTAATATCGGAAACACCGAGGGTAGGTTTGCGGATATACGTATATAGAGACTACGTCGTATAATGGGCGGAGTGAGTCAGAGGAAGCTGTGAGTCGCCCAGTGAATGTATACACAGCTACTGTGGCTGGAGTTGTGCTGCTGCTGGTGTTTGGTGACGTGTCGAATAGAAAGCTTGACAATGTTGCGTCGGATGTCGACGTCGTCTACCGTCGTCGAGCTGATGTTGCTGCTAGACAGTGATGGTGAGGTGACTTCTCTCTATTCCCCCACCCTGTTTCATTCGTTCACCCCATTTTACTCCATCATCCGCTTTATCCACCACTCCCTTTTAACCTTTTGCCCAGCAGTTTGCTGTAGGGTTTCCCCAGGGATATGTCAAGTGACCGGGGGGGGGGTGGGGGGGGGGTGATGTGTGCTGCATATTTTTCTGACAGTTTATAGGGACATAATATTATATTACATCTATTAAGTGGGACACGATGGTGAAGTGAGGCGTGGTGGTCAGCGGTGTCGGCTAATTGGTGGTTCGGTACTGGTACTGACCGCCTTGTCGAAACTTAGGCAGTTTTATTTACCCTACATCAATAATAATAATATTTATAGAGAGTAATACCCATAATATGCTCAAAGCGCTGAACAATAAAAATTCAATCAAGTGATTCAGTGTAAAATCTTGTTAAATCTTGTTATATATTTAAAATTGCAAAAAAAGAAACTTCAGATAAAATGTAGAACATATTAAATTAGTTATATTATAAGTATTAATTAAAGACTAAAAATAAATAAAATTAGATAAATTATAAATTAGATTAATTATTACTCTATTTACATATATGCGTACCTATACATACATACCCGCACGCACGCACGCACGCACGCACGCACGCACGCACGCACGCACGCACGCACGCACGCACGCATGCATGCACGCACGCACACACGCATACATAAATAAATACTGATACATGCACTCAAAATAATATATGTATAAAAAGTAAGATATGCAGTAAAATTTCTTTAGTGTCTTTCTGAACGCCGACAGACTTCCACAGCACTTGATAACAGTGGGCAATGCATTCCATAGCCGAGGGCCAATGACACGAAAGGACCGGTCACTGAAACTGACCAGCTTCGTTTGTGGAACTTCAAGCAAATGTTGTTGAGACGAACGTTTGCGTCTCAGACATTGTCTATTTAACAGGTTGGCCAGCTACAGTGGCGTCATCCCGTTCACACATCAGAACACATGAAGAATTATGAATTGCCTATGTTTTTGTGCCAGGGGCAGTAAAAGATCCCATGCACAGGAATAGAACAAACTTTTGTGGACTCACTGAGCTGCAATCTCATTCTCTTAAACTCCCTTTGGTGTTAATGTCCGAAAACGGACCCTGCCAGTTAATAGTGGAAGTAGAAGATACTTCCTGTATTTCATCAGTTTGAATTTAAAGGTTTGGTTAAGTTACTGCATACTTGTATGTAAACAATCCTTTCGTATGTATGCTCTGTGTAATAAATTAGTTATAATGTATCAGTAATCCCAATGTTTGATTAGTGTTGCAGTAGTGTAATTGATTACAACATATATTTACCTGATCATGTGACACCCTGATGAAGACCGAGAGAAGATTCAGCAAAGAGATTTAGCTGAAATGTACGGAGAGATAACAAGTTTCTTCAGTGGAAAAGTCACGTAATTATTGTTTTATTCTAACTAAACCCAATCCTACGTACCACTTCCTCATGTCAGCTGTAATATAGAGATAAAACTGAACATAGGGCAATTACTGAACACATCATAGCCAATGTACGTCAGTGTTAAATCACTTCTCTCCTCTTTGTTTCATCTGTTCTTGGTATAGAAATAATTAAATTGTATAAGTTTACCTGGACCCCAAATAGCACTGTTAATGTTGACCTTGTGTGCCCGTTAACTTAATGCAATGGGTTTCATAGAAATACCAATGTGAGAACTATTTTGGAGCTAATCACAGTCCCTGTGCGGTATGAAACAGATCCTAGCATCAGTGCCACCTACAGTCTGTCGTTGGCGTTGAGTCATTAGCGACCATGCTGGTGCAGTTATGAAATTTTTTACATTCAGTGGAGTGTTATTAGCCTACAATTAATTGTATCTGGTTGGAATGTGGAGAAGGAATGTTCAGAAATACTTTAGCTTGACCCAGTCGCCACCGTAGCAGACTACTGGCTGACGGTGGCCAATACTAGCCATATATTTATTACTATAGCGACACTATTTCTAGGCAATCAGCAAAGTGGTTTTTAGTGCATGAACATCATTGCGGAAAGATTGTGTTTAATAATTTTGCTGGGAAACCACTTTGTCGGTGGTGTTGTTGTTATTTATTATAATTTAGAAAAAAAAATTGTTTGGTGTGTACTACACTTTTGAAATGGGGATGTTTTTGTAGAGGCAAACATAAATTTTTAAAGCAGAGTTATAAAAGCATTATGTTTAAGCACAATTTGGTAAACATTAAACCACAGGAAGTCTGTTTGAAGATCAATTTCCTCTCAAAATGAAGCCAGTCTTGAGGGAGATGTTTTTTATTTGTAGTTAATGATATAATCAACTCATTGCATGCTGCCATCAGGAGCAAAGTCTCTGAGTGTAGGAGGTCTCTGAGTATAGGATGTCCCTGAGTGTAGGGTGTCCCTGAGTGTAGGAGGTCTGCGAGTGTAGGAGGTCTGATTTTAGGGTGTCCCTGAGTGTAGAATGTCCCTGAGTGCAGGAGGTCTCTCAGTGTATGAGGTCTCTCAGTGTAGGAGGTCTCTCAGTGTAAGAATTCCCTGAATGTAGGAGGTCCCTGATTGTAGGAGGTCCCTGGTTGTAGGTCTCTGGGTGTAAGGCGGTTCCTGAGTATAGGAGTTCTCTGAGTGTAGCAGGCCTCTGAGTGTAGGAGGTCCCTGTCTGTAGGAGGTCTCTGAGTGTACTAGATCTCTAAATGTAGCAAATCCCTGAGTGTAGGAGGTCCCTGGTTGTAGGTCTCTGGGTGTAAGGCGGTCCCTGAGTATAGGAGTTCTCTGAGTGTAACAGGCCTCTGAGTGTAGCAGGTCCTTGTCTGTAGGTCTCTGAATGTACCAGATCTCTAAATGTAGCAGGCCTCCGAGTGTAGGAGGTCCCTGGTTGTAGGTCTCTGAGTGTACCAGATCTCTAAATGTAGCAGATCCCTGAGTGTAGGAGGCCTTTGAGTGTAGGTCCCTGAGTGTGGGAGGGCTCTGAGTGTAGCAGGTATCTGAGTCTAGCAGGTCCCTGAATGTTGGAGGTCTTTGAGTGTAGGAGGTCCCTGAATGTAGGAGGTCTTTGAGTGTAGGAGGTCCCTGAATGTAGGAGGTCTTTGAGTATAGGAGGTCTTTGAATTTAGCAGGTCCCTGAATGTAGGAGGTCTTTGAGTGTAGGAGGTCCCTGAGCATGAGAGATCACTGAATTCACATTTTAAAACAGAAAAACATGTTATTTTTATCCTTGAGCGATACTGGTAAGTCGAGGGACAGCATTGGACTACGTTCTCTCGGAGGCAGGAGTTACGGTTGGCCATGAATGAGCTAGTTTATTGTCATTATTTTCCACAGCCGCATTTACCCATTTGAATTATTCAGTTTCCTAAGACCCTAATTGGCTATAAATCTACCGAAATGTGATCTGCGCATGTTACACAGCCAACATTCCCGCTTCCCTTTGTCTTTGTTCTGCTGCAATGGTGAATTCATGGCGGATGCTTAAAGTGATCTAATGCAGAGATGTGGAATTCTCGGAGTGACTTTGACAGAAGAAGAGACGTTAATGTACCAGGTAGATCTGTGCTCTCAGCCAGTAGTAGAACCATGATGCAGAGGAACAGTTCCTAGCCACACAGAAACAGTTCCTTCACTTTCACAAATGTCTGCAAAACAACTTTGCAGCTTAGTGCCATACATAATCATGGATGTGTGTGTATATATATTACACACGCACACACACATGTATATAATATATATATATATATACATTATATGTGTGTGTATGTATGCATGCTCCCTGTTAGGTTTTTATGTGTGTGCATATGTATGTGTATGCATGTGTGTTGGTATATCAATATAGTGTATGATGTGAATTTTTAGGTGAGTGTGAGCGAGTAAGTTTGTGAGTGAATGTGTGTGTGAGTGAGTGTTTGACAAGGTCGGTCGGTCGGTCGGTCGGTCGGTCGGTCGGTCGGTCGGTCGGTCGGTCGGTCGGTCGGTCGATCGGTCGGTCGGTCAGTAAGTATGTGTGAGATTCCTTGCATATAGAAAAAACCAGGTACTAGTTATAATTAGAAGTACTGGTAAGCATGGACGTTGTTACTCTGATAATTACACATGTGCTTGCTGTCTGTCATTAATGCCTCTTATTCCTGGTGGCTGACTCCTGTACGTGAACTAGTGAAATGTCTTATTAATGCCAGACAGTGCGGCATCCAAGAAGGTTTTTTACTTAGCATGCGTGAGCTGAAATCTCAACTTGAAATCAATAAGTTATGAAGATGCTACATATTTTATTCTTGTCATGCAGACAGCTGGAGATGATTAACATCTCATTTGCTAACTTGACATGCTAATCCTGTTTTTCAAAGTTTTTATATGTACATTGAAGGTTCTGGGGACAGATTGGTATTTTTTCATAAGCGACCATGCTAACTTTTTTATGCAAAAATGTTAAGATTTTAACACAATGGCACAAGTTATTTCATGTCGATAGCTGTGATACTGTTTCCGTCATCTGTATCTTTCTTATTCAGCCACTTGGATATTGAGCTAAGTGTTAATTTCAGTATCCTTCCCTAAATTAGTGGGTCATTAGGTTATACATCAACCCCTGTGTGGGATCTTGTGCCTCACCTGGTAAAAGAGACCAAGATAAGTTAGTCATATTTCCAGAGGTTTTGTCAACTGCATACACCTATGTGTGACAGTTGGCAGAAAAATTGCATTCCTCAAGTGATGCCTCAGTGAGGATAAATTGTATTTGTTTTAGATACGGATGTGTACCATTCTACGTTCTTCATCTTTAATATCATGTCTTTGTACACATGTATGCATGCCCCATGTCCTGTCCTGGAAGTAGAGCAAGCAAACATTCTGAGCCTGAATACTGACAGATCATTGGTCCTTGTTACCAGATATGCTTTAGTATTGAGATCAACAAACCAGTGAGTTTGATGCATCCTATTGTTGGGATGGGTAATCATTCTCTGGTTGACATTAGAAGACGGAGGAGATGTCAGTGTGGTTATAGATGGCAGGTCTCTGAATACAGGGAGAACAAAGGGACGGGGACACAAGACCAAGAGGCAGAACATCCCCAGGGCCAAATATTTACATGATGATACACTCTGCTCTGGACTATCTGCACAGCTAATGAATTACTTGCACACTAATATCTCGTTGTGTCAGTGCAGTCTTGTCACTTTTATCGTGTCTTCTGTCTGTGTGAGTTAGCAACGCAAACCA
Organism: Escarpia spicata; assembly: GCA_963995525.1. NCBI lineage: Eukaryota > Metazoa > Annelida > Polychaeta > Sabellida > Siboglinidae > Escarpia > Escarpia spicata. Next base: position 45,265,071 of record OZ023208.1, on the reverse strand, counting down.
TTAGGCAGGGGCGTTATTGTCACGGGACAAAGCATTCTGGGGTAAGGCTTAGGGTTTAAACCAAAATAATTCATGTCTGCAGAGGGGTTCTTTATCCATAATAGTGCATGTGATTAAAATGCACGTCAACAGGAAATACTGTATAAGATGAACATATTCTTTTGAATTAACGTAATATTATGTATTGGGTAAACATAAGGAAATTTATCTGTCAGTAATCTTAATAACAAATACTAATGTGGCTGCTGTCATAATCAAACATATAGCTGTGGTGATGTTTAGTTATGGAACATGTACTGAAGTTGTGTAGCACAATGAAGGTGTGATCTCATACCTGATTGGACAATACAGTTTTGGGTATTTAATTACATTTAATGTTTATATTCATACAAATATAATAAATTTAAATGAGAAACATCGCTAACCTACATATTGTTTAAATGATATTTTTCAAGTAGATCTTTTTACCACAGATTCCATTTTTGATTCTGGCTGTATCATAAGTGTTTGCATGAATCTTAAGCTTAAACACCTTAAAAATACTTGATTTTTAATTAATTATAAAATCTCTTTAGCAATATTCAACTGCTGTATTTGTCAATGATTCGGTTATAACTAATAACTATAGCTCTTGTAACAAAGCCAGCTTGGCTACTCAAGAGACATAGATGAATGCTAAGATTGTCTCCTAGCATCCTGGTAGAAGGGCAGTTTATGTGTTGGTTATCTCATGGCGCCAGAGCCACTGAGGTCCTAACTAGCAGAGCTGAGGGCAAAGGTTCTCTCTCGTTCTCTCTCTCTCTCTCTCTCTGTCTTTTCGTTTTGCTCCTCTCTCCCCTCCTCCCTCCCTCTCCCCCCTCCCTCCTCCTCCCCTCCCCCCCTCCCCCTCCCCCCTCCCTCCCTCCCTCCCTCCCTCCCTCCCCTCCCTCTCTCTCTCTCTCCCCCCTCTCTCTCTCCTCCTCCCCTCCCTCCCTCCCCCCTCCTCCCTCCCTCCCTCTCTCTTTCTCTCTCTCCCTCTCACTCTCTCTCTCTCTCTCTCTCTCTCTCTCGCTCTCTCTCTCTCTCTCTCGCGCCTCGTCGCTCCTCTCTCTCTCTCGCTCTCTCCTCTCTCTCTCTCTCTCTCTCTCTCTCTCTCTCTCTCTCTCTCTCTCTCTCTCTCTCTCTCGCTCTTCTCTCGCTCTCTCGCTTTCTCTCTCTCTCTCTCTCTCGCTCGCACTCTCTCTCTCTCTCTCTCTCTCTCTCTCTCTCTCTCTCTCTCTCTCTCTCTCTCTCTCTCTCTCTCTCTCTCTCTCTCTCCCTCCCTCTCTCTCCCTCTCTCTCTCTCTCTCTCTCTCTCTCTCCTCTCCCTCCCTCTCTCTCCCTCCCTCTCTCTCTCTCTCTCTCTCTCTCCTCTCTCTCTCTCTCTCTCTCTCTCTCTCTCTCTCTCTCTCTCTCTCTCTCTCTCTCTCTCTCTCTCTCTCTCTCTCTCTCTCTCTCTCGCTCTCTCTCGCTCTCTAGGTCTGCATTCAAGCATCATGTTAGCCTTCATGGCAGGTAATTCCTGAGCCCGTGGTAGCTGATACAGAGCTATTTGTAGTGTCAGTTTTTTTATCTGCATCTCATGTAATATATATATATATATATACATATATCCTTTTGAGCAATATTCAACTGCTGTATTTGTCAATGATTCTGCCTGTTATAACTAATAACTATAGCCCTTGCAACAAAGCCAGCTTGGCTACTCAAGAGACATAGATGAGTGCTAAGATTGTTTCCTAGCATCCTGGTAGAGGGGCAGTTGATGTGTTGGTTATCTCCTGACACCAGAGCCACTGAGGTCCTTAACTAGGAGAGCTGGGCACGGCACTCCCAAAGTTTCTCTCTCGCTCTCTAGGTCTGCATTAAAAAATCAAGCTAGGCTTCATGGCAGGTAATTCCTGAGCCTGTGGTAGCTGATACGGAGCTACTTGTAGTGTCAGTGTTTTTGATCTACATCTCATGTAATATATATATATATATTACATATATATATATATGTATATATATATATATATACATATACATATTACATATATACACTGGTGTAGGCTGATTGCTGTAGCATGACCATGTGGTTGCTTCCAAATGCCTGATTTTACCGGTGTTTTTGTTTATAGTGATTATGGGCTACACAGTGGTTTTTTTTTTTTTTAAAGGAAATAAAAGTTATTTATATTTTATCTGTTACTCTGCATATGTATATATGCATTTGTTATAAAAAAATGTCATTTATTTAACTAATTAATGTTAACACTTATAAATATGTTTTATTCACCTCTGAATGGACTTGGTATAGATTTATGACGCAATAAATATACTTTTTAATAATAATATAGATCACTCCTTAGTCCTATATGCCAGAATGTAGGACCATGCTCACAGCTTGTTAAGATTCTGTCTTCATTGATGAAGGTTGTGTATGACAGTGGGCAAGTGAGACGAGCATTACTCCAGTGTGTGAAGAGATTATTAGGATCACAGTTGATCTATTCTGACCTTTCGTAAGATGTAAAGACAACTGCGGATGAGATTGGCTGCAGGGTATGTGGAGCCAGTGACAAGGGCAAACATAGATTCGGCCCTGCACCTGTGTGATTATGATCTTCTCCAGGGAATAGATATAAACTGCGTCCATCTGTGGGTGACTGCATTAGCCGGAAGTAATGTTTCTAATTGTGTTTTATGCATGGTCTTTGTGATTTGCCATTGTACGTCTTGCATAGCTATCTGTGTCTACTGCTGACACAGTTCTATGACAAATGTTCACATAGCTATCTGTGTCTACTGCTGACACAGTTCTATGACAAATGTTCACATAGCTTTCTTTTGGCTGATCGAGATAGATATGTTGAGAGATGGTTTCTTCAAATCACAATGATCACATCGTGATTTTTCTGTTGATTCTGTGGTTGCAACTCCTACAATATGGTTCATTATCAGAGTTTTCCTTTTCTTGAGTTGTCAAGTTCATGACGTGATGCAGGTTGCACATTTACCTCCTGTGCATGTGAGCATGCGTGCGTGCGAATGTGTGTGTGTGTGATCATTTAATTCCTCTGATATTGACATTGACACAGAAGGTTGGCACCAGGAACAAACAGTTTACAGTCCAGTCCATTCCAGTATAACTAACTCTGTGTGACTACCGGGGGTAATGCTAGCATAGTTCTCCCATTTGCCCTGCTAGTTTCGATGTCTGAGACAGACACAGACACATTGTTTAAATGACAGACACAGATTTCAATATGATCATGATTGTACTGAGAAAACAGACATCGTGTGAACCCTGTCCCGGTGTGACTCGTGTGTTTTGTCTTGGGAATCAATAAAACATGGAGCCGGCACCGGCCACGCTGACATGCAATGGCATATTTGATGATTCCCTGTGGGCGCGTTAATCCTGCTGGTTATTTCATAACCTTCCTGCATAATGGATGGCATCAAGTGCAATAATTGCAGCAGACCTGCTGAACTCTCTATACAAATGTCAGAAGATGGCGGGAACGCAAATGGAAACCCATTCATGTACCCTCGGTACCAGTGCACACAAGATGGTAGTGTGTAGTACTAGTGTAACGAAATAAGCACACCTGAAATTTCTAATTAAAAATGACACTAAAATCTTTCTCTGTCTTCCTGTCAATCTCTCATAATGCGTCTCTGCCTCAAATGGCCAATTGCTCAGTTTACTAATCAGGATGGTTCGCAGTAATTTGCTGGCACTAATGCGGCGTGAATGCAGTATTAGTTTTTGGCAGATTAATGGCCGCGCCATCAGTGATTTGTGAATCCCCTGAGAAGTGCGCCTCATGCAGACTGGACGATCTAGCGTGGTCCTTCCCATCATGCGCTGCTTCGAAAGGATTAGCACTCATACTTCAAGTGATGTGAGATTTCTCAGATTAAGTATCGTGGGAGAACCGCTCATTTTTCCTTACATCGATGTGATCTGATGATGAAGCGTTCTCCGTTGTCATTTGGTGGTCGCCACTGATTTTAATTTGGAATGATTTATACGACGGAGCCCTTTGATTAGTGTCCCATTGCTCAAGGTCTGCGTAGTTGCAGACGGGTGTCCATTCCACTGGCCAATCTCAACGTGCGTGGCTGTGTGTGTCGGACGATGTAACGCTGTCACTGCACTGAACGACTGGGTGGAAATAACACTGCCAATGATCTGTTTATACACGGCAACAGTTGTAACAGTATTGACCTCGTCCGTATGCATGTGGCCATACACTTAATTAATCTGTCGGCGTGAGGATATTGACCGGTCGGATAACGGCGGATAACCAGACAGGATTTGTGCGCTGGAGCGTGCCGACTTCCTGGATGTGTTTACGTTGTCTGGTCAGCGATACGTGGCGTGTTGCACTTCACATCAAGTGTCCGTGGCGATCAGGGATTGAAGCATTATTGCAGCGGCATTGCGTAATCGTGTCAATATTCCTGGTTGTTATCAGCACTGGGTTGCCGCATCAAGGGGAATTAAAGGCAGCGAGTCACATTGATTGCTATTGATCCTGTGAGCTATCTATCCGAGCTGTATCTGGGCGCACATTCGCCAATACACGATATGTTTTACGTGTGGGGTCTAGCAGGTTAGTTATGCCCATTTTTATGCGTCATAGTGCAATTTTGTTCTGTCTGTTATTTTATCGATATCTGCTTGCAGTGTTATATATCTTCTAGACTCTGTTATAGACTGTGATATCTTGTGTGGCTAGGATGTCCCCATGCATGATTGCATGCATGCATGCGTAAATGTATACATACCGTATGGCATCGATGCATTCGAGTCTTGGTGCTGTTTCATTTCTTTAAGTGAATTAATGTAGATTATTTTCCACATCAGTGAAAAGTGTACCTGGTTCATTTACTTTGTTATTACTACTGCTGCCAGTTTTAATAAGTTCATTGACCATAGTGTATATACAATCACTGTAATATTGTACATGTTCCTGGGTCTCCTCATTAATAGATACAGCTGACAAGAATACTTTTTGTTCAAATGAAGCAGACATGTTTAAGGTATATGTGATACTCTGTTGCACCTTGTATTTTGGTCTAGTTTTATTCCTACAGCAATTAACCGTGAGATTTGATTCAAGAAGCAACTGCCCATTGCATTGTGGCCTGATTCACTGGAAAGTGATACCTCATTCATAAGACACTGTTGTTCCCGAACTGGACTAATTTGCCCTGAAAAGGTCATGTGGCAGAAAGAACAGGCCATTTGGTGCAGTTACGTCCTTGCTGCATGCGAGGTTTGTTAGCGGCTGATTTGGCCTGAGTAGCTGATTTGGCCTGAGCAGTTTCCTGAAATCGAGGCCACCCATTTCCTGGATGATGTGGTGCTTACTGATGACTGACGTTTATTGCTTTGCTGGTCAGTCGCGCCACTATGGCGTCTCAGTTGGTGCTAATCAGTCGGTACTGCATTGGTAATACCATTTGCAAACACAGTCAGTATTGCATTTGCACACACACCGAGGATATATTTATAAATAAATAATCAGAGTCAAGGTGGGAGTTATCGCGGTACTTGTGGTGTGTATAGTCTAGTTAGTTTAAGAACGCCAGATTATACAGTCTTGCCAGATAGATATGAGGAGAATATAGCGGAGTGCAGTGGCACAGTGGATAGAACATCAGACTCTAAATCGAGAGAACCCGGTCTCATGAAATATGGGCCCTCGGGTCCAAATGTCATCAATAGATTTGGACCTGCCCTATGATAAAAGTACCCCCCCACACAATGTCAATTAACATGTACAAAGTAAAGGATTGTAAACCATGTTTTGCCTGGTTTTAACCTGGTTTTAACTGATTTCCCGTCAAAACAGGTTTTGACCAGCTAGAGTGCAAACCTTAGCATGACATTTGTTTATGGTACATCCCCAAACCATGTTTTAGTGTAATTGTACAACAATCTGAAGACAGCATCTTGGCGCAGAGAAGCTCGTGTATGAATCTAACTAATCAACTGAGCATATTTAAACGTTCATGCGTGCGTGGTGCGTGTGTTAACATTTTCCTCTTAGATGGTTTGCATCTCGGGTGCCAAACTTTCAGAGATTACCCTGTGACTACTTAGAAGAAAAGTGACATGTTTATTTATTTTTTATTCCACATCGGTTAAGGGTTCTTTAAAATGTTTAGGTTCATACCAGATGTAAATCAGACGTTCGTAATGTTACACATATTTTCAGTGATTGTTCCGAGGACCACCAGTCAGTTTGGGATGATTTAGTAGCTGCTATAATTTATTCATAACAAAACATCATGTACGAATACTCCTGGAAACCATCTTCTGCATCTGTGTGTGCGTGTATAGCGTCATCCATAGGATGGGCATTTTTGTTGGTGGTTCTAATGGAGTGGTTTAGATTGCAGTGATCTGGCGCAATCAGTTCGGCGGCAGAGGAAACATTAGTCGTTGCGCATCTCATTTCTGTTTTAATGGCCACCTCCACTTATGTGGTTGGCGCCAAGTGAAAGCTCACCATTGATTTTGATGTGGCAATCTTTGGGTATCGCGGGTTTGCTTTGAAATATTAAATGTTAATCTATGAATGCATCGAGGAGGCTAGTTAGTAACTAGGTCTGCACGCACTGATTTCTGCCAGTCACAAGCTTTTCACCAACTGTTCTGTTGTAGGAAGAGGTAGAGATGGTCTATAGGAAGGGGTAGGAATGGTCTACAGGAAGAGGTAGAGATGGTCTATAGGAAGGGGTAGGAATGGTCTACAGGAAGAGGTAGAGATGGTCTATAGGAAGGGGTAGGAATGGTCTACAGGAAGGGGTAGAGATGGTCTATAGGAAGGGGTAGGGATGGTCTATAGGAAGGGGTAGAGATGGTCTGTAAGAAGGGGTAGGGATGGTCTATAGGAAGGGGTAGGAATGGTCTACAGGAAGGGGTAGAGATGGTCTATAGGAAGGGGTAGGGATGGTCTATAGGAAGGGGTAGGGATGGTCTATAGGAAGGGGTAGGAATGGTCTACAGGAAGGGGTAGGGATGGTCTATAGGAAGGGGTAGGGATGGTCTATAGGAAGGGATAGAGAAGTGTTGGGAAATGAGAATAATGCATCGTATGGATTTTCTCTTGAAACCATGTTTTTGGGTGAACAACATCACAGGCTTGACACAAATTTTGGACAGCAGTAATTAATAATTTATGGAAATAGACTGATGTGATTGAGTTGAGGGGGGAAAGTGCTTGGCTAGTTTAGACTATCCCATACTTGATGAAACAAAACTGACCATCTAATGACATAATATAGTCGTGCCTGTATCAAAGTCTGCATCCTCCATCTTTAGCAGTTGATGCAGCTTCTTTGCAGCACAAGAAACCGCTTGAAGAAACAGCTGTCGAGTTGATGAAAAAACATTTAATATATTCAAAGCTACAACCTGTTGCTTCAGTCCTGCTTAGACTCAGGCTGCTTCCCACGGACAAGAAGAGCTGTCTATTTTTATAATATAAGGAGGCAACTTCGAATAATGCTATTAATGATCTGGTTGTGATGGAGACTAATGCTTCCTTCCTTCCTTCCTTTCTGCCACTCAGTCCGTCCTATTAATGGACTTCTCTGTACAGGCCGTGTATGGTGTGGCTACTAGATTCTGGAGATCTTTTGAGGCCTTGTTGAACTATTCTTTTTTTCAGTATATAGTGTTGAGCCAACCGTTCATTGCTGGCATTGAGAGTGGAACCACGTGCTGCTGTAGCTTTCCAGTGCATACATCAGCATTGAGATAATGTGTGAGTTAAGGATCTTTAATTTCAGTGACAGTTGCCGGATTCTTGATCTCCATATGGTGTTCAGTTTGTGGAGGGAATCTTCTGCTTTGGTTGTTCTCGTTGTTATTTCTATGTTAATGAAAATGGGGGAGACAAGCTGCTGATGGTCATGTTGTTGCACTGATGTTGGTATACGGTCATCTCAGTGGAGCTCTCCAGGTTATAGAGATGACACATACTGCTATAGACCCTGTACAAAGGCCCGAGTCGGTGACAACATTGCAGTCATACACACTGTCAGCTCAGCACCTCTCACACACCCAACAGGGAAGCAACTCTGGCTGCAAGGAACAAGATACAGTGGTTTAGTGTTAGAGACCACCAGTCTGAGTCTAAAACAGGTTACACATTTACCCTCTGAGTGGAATGTTTTACTGTCCATGATGTAAACATCAGGTTGATAGAACAAATGCTTTCAAAGGCTTTTCCTGAAGACATAGACATTGTGGGGTGAACGGAATTGTAGAAGTTTTAAAATGGCTAACTCTGGTCTTTTCAGCTAATAGTTGAACATTCTAGCGTAGAGAATGTAGTAGTGGAAACAACTAGAACTAGAAGCTACCATACTCTACCATGAAGCTAGCACACACACCACCATCAAGCTACCACACAAGCTACATCGTGTGAAGTGTACTTGTTTTGCAAAGAGATCTACACTCATGCCAGGTGTGTTATCTTATCAGCCCCACACAGACATGTTCTGTGCAAGTGTTCTCCACTAGATATCATACACATTCATGATACATGTTTTACACGAACTGGCTCTGCTAAACGTTAATTTCTACACATACATACTACATGAACATGGTGTACACAAAACATGTTGTACACATAGATTTTGTATGCATAGCACGTGAGTTTACAAAGTGTACATGTTGTACGTATTTGATACAAAACCATATTTTGTACTTGCATATTGTGTATAAAATGTGATGTGTATAGATGTGCTCCACTGAGGCAGTTTGCATTGCTAGTGAGCTATGGAGAGATGTTGGATGAGATGTTCATTAATATCACAGCATTGTCAAGTACGAAACGTGTGAATGCTGTCATTACTAACTGCCTTCTTAAAGGTTGTTACAAGTGTCCAGTGCAGTATATGGTGCATTGAATGGTGCAGTATATCGTGCATTGAATGGTGGAATACATGGTGCATTGGATGATGCAGTGCATTGGATAGTGCTGTACATTGAATGGTGCAGTACATTGTGCATTGAATTGTGCAGTACATGGTGCATTGAATGGTGCATTGAATGGTGCAGTACATGATGCATTGAATGGTGCAGTACATTGGATGGTGCATTGAATGGTGCAGTACATGGTGCAGTACATGGGGCAGTACATGGTGCATTGGATGGTGCAGTACATTGTACATTGAATGGTGCAATACATGGTGCATTGAATGGTCCAGCACATGGTGCATTGAATGGTCCAGCACATGGTGCATTGAATGGTGCAGTACATAGTGCATTGAATGACGCAGTACATGGTGCATTGAATTGTGCAGTACATGGTGCATTGAATGGTGCAGTAGCTGGTGCATTGAATTGTGCAGTACATGGTGCATTGAATGGTGCATTGAATGGTGCATTGAATTGTGCAGTACATGGTGCATTGAATGGTGCAGTATACGGTGCATTGAATGGTGCAGTAGCTGGTGCAGTACCTGGTGCATGGAATTGTGCAGTACCTGGTGCATGGAATTGTGCAGTACATGGTGCAGTACATTGATGCATTGAATTGTGCAGTACATGGTGCATTGAATGGTGCAGTACATGATGCATTGAATTGTGCAGTACATGGTGCATTGAATGGTGCAGTACATGGTGCATTGAATTGTGCAGTACATGGTGCATTGAATTGTGCAGTACATGGTGCATTGAATTGTGCAGTACATGATGTATTGAATGGTGCCGTATATGGTGCATTGAATGGTGCAGTACATGGTGCATTGAATGGTGCAGTACATGGTGCATTGAATGGTGGAGTACATGGTGCATTGAATGGTGGAGTACATGGTGCATTGAATGGTGCAGTACCTGGTGCATTGAATGGTGCAGTACCTGGTGCATTGAATGGTGCAGTACATGGTGCATTGGATGGTGCAGTACATTGTACATTGAATGGTGCAGTACATGGTGCATTGAATGTGCAGTACATGATGCATTGAATGGTGCAGTATCTGCTGCATTGAATGGTGCAGTACGTTGTACATTGGATGGTACAATACATAGTGCATTGAATGGTGCAGTACATGGTGCATTGGATGGTGCAGTACATTGTACATTGAATGGTGCAATACATGGTGCATTGAATGGTCCAGCACATGGTGCATTGAATTATGCAGAACATGGTGCATTGAATTGTGCAGTACATGGTACATTGAATGGTGCAGTACTTGGTGCATTGAATGGTGCAGTACATGGTGCATTGAATTGTGCAGTACATGGTGCATTGAATGGTGCAGTACATGGTGCATTGAATGTGCAGTACATGATGCATTGAATGGTGCAGTATCTGCTGCATTGAATGGTGCAGTACGTTGTACATTGGATGGTACAATACATAGTGCATTGAATGGTGCAGTACATGGTGCAGTACATGGTGCATTGGATGGTGCAGTACATTGTACATTGAATGGTGCAATACATGGTGCATTGAATGGTCCAGCACATGGTGCATTGAATTATGCAGAACATGGTGCATTGAATTGTGCAGTACATGGTACATTGAATGGTGCAGTAAATGGTGCATTGAATGGTGCAGTACTTGGTGCATTGAATGGTGCAGTACATGGTGCATTGAATTGTGCAGTACATGGTGCTTTGAATGGTGCAGTACATGGTGCATTGAATTGTGCAGTACATGGTGCATTGAATGGTGCAATACATGGTGCATTGAATTGTGCTGTACATGGTTAATTGAATTGTGCAGCACATGGTGCATTGAATGGTGCAGTACATGGTGCATTGAATTGTGCAGTACATTGTGCAGTACATGGAGCATTGAATGGTGCAGTACAGGGTGCATTGAATGGTGCAGTACAGGGTGCATTGAATGGTGGAGTACATGGTGCATTGGATGGTGCAGTACATGGTGCATTGGATGGTGCAGTACATGGTGTATTGGATAGTGCAGTACATTGTACATTGAATGGTGCAGTACATGGTGTATTTAATGGTGAATTGAATGGTGCAGTACATGATGCATTGAATGGTGCAGTATGTTGTACATTGGATGGTGCATTGAATGGTGCAGTACATTGTACATTGAATGGGGCAGTATATGGTGCATTGGATGGTGCAGTACATTGTACATTGAATGGTGCAATACATGGTGCATTGAATGGTCCAGCACATGGTGCAGTACATGGTGCAGTACATAGTGCATTGAATGGTGCAGTACATGGTGCATTGAATGGTGCAGTACATAGTGCATTGAATAATGTGTTACAATGTCACATATGAAACCAGTCATCATACACTAGACATTCAGATTCATCAAAGCAGAACAATTTCAGCAACAATGAAATCCTCCTGTCTGTGTCTTAGATTTAATAATATTTAAGAAGGCTGCCATCCAGAGTATTAACTCTAGATAACAAGTGGTCAAGGAAGCCTTCAGTTAATCAAGAGTACAGTGTTTTTTATTATGTTTATCCCGCCCTCTGAGGTATATGTCTACTTTGTTTTTAAATATATTCACACTGCTAGCAAGCACACTACCAGCAGATAATCTTTTCCATTAATTTATGACAATGAAAACTTTCTGATATCTAATCTACAGTGTTCCTTCGCCAATGTTACTTCATGTCCTCTAGTACTTCTACCTGATCTCCTGTCAGGCTGAATCATCCAGCCTGTTCCATCAGTCAGTTCCATATATGTACTGTGTCTATGCTGTATGATAGCCTGCATGCCTGTTGCCACTTGAAGGCCCACAGTCCCTGAAGCCTGCGGCTGGTCCTATTGATTTGCCATCAGGGGTTATTAGTATGTTGTCAGACAGGCCGTGTATTGATCTCGTCTAATGCAGTTACCCTAATGTCTTGTCTCGGTTCACTGTCCATAAGTCCTCTTGTCCTGCTGTCTGGGCCATTCCAAGCTGTCCTCAAGTCATGGACATCAGTGACCTGTAGGTCATGGTGACAGTTTCACAGAATGAGTAGAACTGAGAGCGTGGTATTGCTGTGGTTAGCACTTCCACCTGGCAACCGGACAGCATGATATATGTGTTGTAAAATCCGGGGACAACATTGGGGACTGTGTATCCCTTGTGACTCAGAGATCATGTTAATGTCAGTCCCGTCTGAGTTTGAGATATAAAAAACATTGTGGATGACAAGCAGTCTGTCAGTGACCACCCTCAGTTCCAGCATAGAAAGGTCGGCTTGGCGATAATGTTCAAAAAAAGGCTGACCAGTTGAATGAGACCTCATAAAACCAGAACTCTGTAATCACAATATGTACAGACTAGTCAGGTCAGTAGAACATTGCTAAGTGCTGGAAAGTACTAGAGAAACTAGAAAGAAGAGACTGCTGCTATTTGTGCAAGTAGTCCTGGGTTAGGCTGACTGTTTGTTTTCCTTCTTCCATCTCTGACCTTGTGCTGCTGTCTCCACTCCCTCCTATCCCTTGGTCTCCTTCCCCTCCCAATGCTATTAAATCTCTCTTCACACAGTCCTCCCATCTCCATCAATGTCTTCCTCTTCTGCCCTCCACTCTTAGGGCGTCTGCCCTCCACTCTTAGGGCGTCTGCCCTCCACTCTTAGGGCATCTGCCCTCCATTCTTAGGGTGTCTGCCCTCCACTCTTAGGGCATCTGCCCTCCACTCTTAGGGTGTCTGCCCTCCACTCTTAGGGCGTCTGCCCTCCATTCTTAGGGCATCTGCCTTCCACTCTTAGGGCTTCTGCCCTCCACTCTTAGGGCATCTGCCCTCCATTCTTAGGGCGTCTGCTTTTGTCGTTAGCCATTCCCTTCCATTCACTCCACATTGCCGTGAAATAAATATGAATGGTTACCATCTGTAGTTCCTTCCTGTGGTGTGTATTTGGATTTTATATATTTGTTTGAAATGTGGCCAATGGATGTTTTTCTTCCTCGGGAACCCATTGTTCTAACCACTATGCCAGTATTGCTCACACTGTTACTGCTACAGCAACTGTTGGCCAAGTCACAAGTCTCACATGGTCATCACAGACTAGAGAAGTCAGTGGCGGTTTGATGTTTTCCTTTCCACACACCATCCACTATACTGCCTGTTCTTCGTCCTATTTAACGAATCTGTGCCTATCAATAAATCACCTATTGGCGGCAATAAACATGAATAATTCATTTGTAATTCAGACGCCCATTGAAGTGCAACAAAACAATGAACCGCGACTGTATTTGGTAGTGGATGGATTAGTGCTCTTGTGATCAGACATGTTTGCTTGCAGGGTATATACCGGTGTTTACACTGTGATCTTATACCTTTAGGGGTGGTTGCATAATTTAGTGAAGTCCCAGAATATATTAAGAATTACGCGGGGGGTGGGTTTGATCATCAGTATGTGTTGGGAGGAAAATATATTGCTACACCGGTACCAACTCGCAAGTGAAACATCTTAATGCAGATTGATGCTGATAGCAATTTTGGCTCAAAAATAATAAGTCCATCATCACGTTTTGGTGGGGGTGGGGTGGTGATTGAACCATATTTGATTTTGATTTATAAACAGGAGCCCATCCCTTAGTTGTATAGAAAAGGTGCTGCTTTGGAGAAAATTCTGAAGACTTGTTGCACATGAATAGTATTAATATATGTGCATTATTATTTATATTATGATTTTTACAGTTTCACTGTTCTCTGTTCATTAATGGCTACAAAAGAATGTATTCTGAAAATATATCTGTGGTTGAGAAAACTTTTTAATGTACTTTTAGTATGTTTTACAGATATATAAAAGTATTGTTTGTAAGAAACAGGGGTTTATCTTCGACACGTAACATACCATCACCAAATGGCATTTTCACATAAATAATAACAACATTAAGAAGACATCTGTTGCCCCTAAATCCTCAGAGCTCTTGTTCTGTCATTGCCTTGTTGGCCTCTATATCTGGAAGATAACATATTTGGAATGTGCAACATTATCTGATAGAATTTTGCATCAAGGGTCATAAAGAAAGGGCAGCTGGTGTAGTCAAAATGCTGTATTGCAGAGAGAGTTACCATTTTATTTTCATGGCAGACTGTGGGGAATGTTGTGGTAATTCAGTGGAATCCACCACTTAATATTGCACCAGGCAACAGAATAAATACGATTGTCTGCCGATGTGATTATTTAGATAATTCAGGTGCAATGATTGCTCATTGAAATTGCTACTTTTGCTGCAGTGAAAATGAGACAAGCATAATAATGATAGGGCAGTGGTTGTATTAGGCTGGTGACAGTCTGCCTGAGAGGGGAAGGTGGGGGGGGGGGGGGGGGGGTGGATGGGTGTGACAGTAGGGAGTGAAGTAACATATTACCATGAATTATGAGTTCCTAGAATTCTGGTGGCAACCCTCTGGGTGTTAACCTGTTTGTGGCAGCTGTAGTGTAACTGAATCTATGCAGGTTGTCTCATGTTAGTTATTGTTAGTAACAGATAATAATAATACTCTTTATTGATACATAAAGTTCAGTATAGCACAGATGTAGCAGTAATATGAAACATGTATACATTACGTAACCATTGGAACGGAGCAACACATTTTGTGTTCCTTATTCATGTCATATTTAAAATGAAAACTATAATTCGTGTTAAAAAAAACCATAATATATAAACATGGACATTTTCATAATAAACCAACTAATTATTTAATAGTGCATTATACTGATTTGTATGTGTGAAGTTGATGTTGATGGACAGTTTACTGGTAATGCTTTTAATTTTTGAAAGTTGGTATGTACAATAGACTGAATGACAGTTATGATTCCTGACGAGGTATGCATGCATGTGTGCGTATACATACACATGTTTGCGTGCATGCGTGTTCAGAGTTACATGTATGCAACACTTGTTGTTGGTATGTTTCATACATACACAACACATGGTTTGTAAGTAACACCATTCCCTTATTCTGATGTTGGGTTAAACATAAATTAGAATAAGGGAGTGCTTATTATTGGGTTTAGGTAAATCATTTCCAACACAAATTTTCAAGGTTTTACAACAGCATAATGTACTCACAAAATGGGGCCTCAGTTCTCTTAGCCACCTCACCTCCATCATTTAAGCCTTCGTGTTGGCAATACCTGCATGTCATGATTAGAACTCGACATAATAAATTTATTGTGTCACACAAGGAAGTGGGTAAAGGTTTTTGTTTTGGGCCAGCTGTCTTTGTCGGTGCGGCTGTCAACACCTTTGAAGGATGACTTCTCTTGAAGTTCCAGGCCACCAGTCCTTGGCCAATTAAAGCCCTGCAGCTGCCCAGCCCTGATTCCTGTTGCGATATTGGAGGTGACACATGCCTGGGCCTGATGGTTTACTGGGGCAAATTTTGAAAGGACTTTCACTGGGCTGACATGTTCTAAGGCACTTGTAGTGGGTGTTTTCGTGATGTTTTGCTAAATTTGAATATTTGTGAGTATTCTCTTTGTTGTGCCTGGCTTGTGGTATTTTGGAAATTGGGTTTTTGGTTGGGTGGAAAGGGGATGGCTTGGACCCTTATATAGGCCACTCTCTGTGCTTACATAGAGGTCAGCTTGGCGCGGTATCCTGGGAAAACTGTAAGAATATATGTTACAAGTTTACTAGTGCCAGAAACGATCAGAACTTGGAGAGTTACAAGGCAAAATTTCAGAAACTGAATGAGATTATATGTATGAATTTCGGACAGGTTTGACAGTAATGTTGAATTCTTTGCAGATGAAACAACGGACGTAAACTGGGCGCGAGACAATCACTTCCACACTGAGCCGGTTCTGACCAGGGCAGATGCGTGTGATGGTCAGAAGTCACTCAGTACCTCCCCCGGTGGCAGTCCGTCGAAAAAGAAGCGAAGTTGCGATGACGCAGAGAGGGAGCTGTACTCAACCATACAGGAGCTCGACCAGGAAAGGTGGGTTTGGCACTGTTTGATTACATTGCACCTTGGTTGTTTGTAAACATACTCTCTGGTTGTTAGATTGATTGCTTGGTTATGTACACCTTGATTGTTAGTTTACACACACCTTGGTTGTTAGTTTACACACACCTTGATTGTTAGTTTACACACACTTTGATTGTTTACATTACTTTAATTGTTTATTAACATACTATGATTGTGTATATAAGGTAAGTTCAGTTCACTCAACTGTATGAACAACTGCCTGGCTATAGACAGTAGTAGATATTTGTGTATGAATAGTCTTTGTGCAGTAATTGCAGCATGGCTGAATGCTTTCCAGAGAAGGCGTAATGGTGTTTGATTGAAGACGTCTGCCAGGGAGTAAAGTTGTAAAGCGCTTTGAGCAGTCCTAAGGACTGGACACTGCGATGCATTAGAACTGATCTGTATAAACAATATGCCACTCCAGTGAAACTGAAGAAATCTCAGATGAATTTTTACAATGACAACTCAAGTGAATAGGACAGGACAATACTGTTGAATGGAACTCAGTGCAGTAAACCCAAAAATAACATGGGAGTGAAAGTGAGCAAACAGTAAAGACATCTAACAACCTTTTTATAGACACATTTTTTCCTGGATAGCACTTTCGTGGTTATTGCGTTGCTACACACTATTAGCAGCACCACTTCTGCTAGATCACAGCGATTTGGATTACTCTTGCAGGCCGCCATGTGTTGGAATGCTTTCTGCAGACAGTAGTAACAACGCCATTAGTAGACTGATCTTGAGACACTGTGATGGCACGTTGCCGTGGCAACCACTAGAACATCCGTTTATGCATGCGTTCCCATGCCTGCACAGAATGTCTAAGAAATTGCTCAAATGCATCAGTACAATGGCCTTAATTGGCAGCGATGCCTGGCAGTAATAAATATCAACCAAGACTTAGTGTTCAGCCCCGTTGAATGTTGAATGGTTTGTAGAGGAAGATGGACGGAGACAGAAAAAGGATGTATTTGTCATGCAGGATTTGTTAGAAGCCATTATTATGGTAATTCCAATGACAGGGAAATGTTCATTATTAAATAAATACCTGTACATGATCAGCAGCAATATACTCCACTGCCACACAGAGGAAGTAAAATGTTAATTTAATCATACAAATCATTTAATCTCTAAACTAAAAAGTGAGTTAATCTAATAGTATTAATAACTTCAGATGGGCGTTAATCTTAATCGAGCCACTTGACATTTAAAGATAATCACTACATCTGACTATAACAAACTCCGCACTGTAATCTGGAACCTGTATATGACCAGTTTGGCCTTTTTTAATTGGGTAAACCGCATGTCATTTACCACATGTAGTTTTGTAAGAAGATACTGACATTTGTGTTTATGGTGTATTTATTGTGCAGTGCTAATCTTAACTGTGTGTAATGTACAAAAAGTGTCTTGTAGACTGATTGGCCAGCTGTGCTTGTTGTAAGCCAAACTGCTGGCACTGGAGTCAGGCGGTCTCCAATTTCTCTCACTTCTGTTTCCAGATGGGCTTTCTATGCTGTACTTTCTATGTTGAGAGTTAATTTGAATTTCTCCAAGTGTTATTGATTTCCCGTTGTGTACCATGTTTGTACCACAAACATGAGACACAATTGTGTAGCGCTGGACCTTGTCTATACCGCTAGACGGTGTGTCTGCCTGCGTGCTTGATTGTCTGTTTTCTTTAGACTGTCTAACCATCTGTCTGTGTTTCTATGTGACCATCCTTCCTTCTTTCTATCTGTATTTTTGTCTGGCAGCCCATCAGTCCGTCCGTCCTTCATCCATCCTTCCCCTTCCACAGATTGTTCATTTTCGAATGATCTAAAAGCATGTGGCTGGCTGACTTGTTGGTTCCTCATGCCCAATATGCCAGCTGCAATATCAGAATCAGAACATTTATTGCCTTTTCTAAGCCATTCTTCCTAACCACGTGTAGCCGTCTACTGCTGATTGTTTGGAAAGTTACTTTTACTACCTTGAGCACTTTGTCCTTTCTTCCAGCCTTCCATACTGCCCTCCGTTGCTCCCTACCTCCATCCCTCCATCCCTCCGTCCTTCCCTACCTAGGGTAGCTCCTCCAACACACCCCTCGCCACCACCCTCCAGTACAACACTTCTGTTGCCTCCCTTACACCACAAGCTTCTTGTAGTCTGCTCTAACATCCACACCACTCACCCTCTCCACCACTCACCCTCTCCATCACTTCCCCTGTCACAGTCCTGTCTCCGTAGCCACATGTCCTGTCCCTCCATCTGCCACAGTCCCTCTCCTCTGCATCTTCTGCTCACACTTCCTCAAATACATCTGCCACCCTTTTTATTTAACTCAAACATTTAACCACTATTATTTATTGCTATGATTTTAAATTGTAATAATTAAATATTTAAATAATAACTACATAATAACTATGTTATCTTAGTTTCTTTAGTAATATTTAATATGTTTATTTATCTGTGAATTTATAAATTCAAAATGTTTGCATTTGTTAATTACAGAGTGTTATTTGTTACTTTCTAGAGGATGGGTAATTTGCCAGAATGTACAGACGGTACAGTTATATGTAACAAACACATAACTGTTTTTAACTTATAAAATTATTTTCACTGCATGTCTAGTTGTTTAGTGGAGAAGGAACTGTTCGCAGTGCTAAGTATTTATCAAAATTGCCTGCCAATCCTCTACCCCCTCTACCCCTCTACCTCCTCCTCCCCCTTACAGTTAATTCATTTAATATATCATATTAAATTTTTCAGATTTCATAATGGTTGACTTTGTATTGTGCTGTAAAATTTAATGTTTTGCGGAGATGCCAGTGTGAATGCCTGTTTCCATGGCAGCGAGTCTATGGCATTCTCCGGCAATAACAGAGAGATTGAATGGGCTTTGTATTCCGTGAGGCACACGATGGACGCATTGTAGAAAATTACGACATCCATGTCGCTTCAGATATACTATGACTCCATAAACAGTTCTCGCTGTCAAAAGTTATGAAGCACTAAATACGTAATCCAGTGCCGTGGTAATGATTACTATCTTGGGAGCCTTGCTACGCGGAATAGCTGTTGTTATGCATCAATGTAATTGATGTATGTCTTGTTTATGTTAGTGGACTCTTGCGCATCTTTTATTAATCACATAGTCACATGGGCACAGGTTAACATTGATTTTACCAGGCTCCCACTTACTGTCAGGCTAACAAAGTCATTACATAGAACTCTTGATGTGTTGATGAATAAAGAGCTTTGAATTAATTAATGACCGGTTGAATGGAAAATCTATTTGTAAATGTCATGACATCTTCGACTGCCTTTCGAAGCCATTGTGTCGCGAAACAGTCCCCCAGACTTGATCCTTTAGCTTGTGATTCAACCATCTGACCGAGGAGTAATATTTGGTATTCATAATCTCATATCTTGAAGTATTCTATTGGGGTATACACCATGGTGTTCCCCCTGACTGCCTGGAGAACTCACCCGTGTGGAATAAAAATAGAATACATCAGTGGCACAGAAGGTTGTGTCGCATTCACAATCATCTAATTATTATGGAGAAAGCTGCCTAGAATGAAGACTTGCTGCAGAGACTGTAGGAAGTGAGCGATGGGCCTTGCAGTTCTAGGAATAGCAACAATACTCAGTGAGGAACTAGTGCATGTCGTTGGCCAATAAACAGGCATGTCACACAATTCATGGGTGATCAGTGTCACATAGGGATGACTTGATTACCACGTAGAGCCCGGAAGAAGATCACAGCAGTAGAAGCACGTCCACTTTTAATCAAATTTATACATAGTTTTATACATGTGGATGCACTGATTGTTAAATCATATTTTAGTGTGAATATTGTTTTTGGTGCTGCCTGTGTATGTCCGTCCGTCCATCTGTCCGTCCGTCCGTCTGTTCATCTGTGTCTTCCCACCCACCCGTCTGCCTGCCTGCCTGCCTGCCTGCCTGCCTGCCTGCCTGCCTGCCTACTAGAAAGCGAGGTTTAACTGTACACCGTGTATATAATATTCTTAACACAGGATTAAATATGTTGATGGATCATATATTGCCTGCCAATTTGTGTTTATAAAGCCAGAAGCACTGTACCAAACTTGAATGTTTCACCCATGAAATATTCAACTTATATGTAGAACATCCAAACGCTAAACACCGGCTATATGCGGAGGCAGACAGAGCTAACTGCAAGTTCATGGAATTGCTTTCTTATGGACAAATGTGCCTAGTTCCCGTAATCAACACAGTAAGTGGGACAAAGTACAACTGACCTAGTGTACTTCCTGCTAATACTATTGCCACCGTCTAGAGAGGATGATTCCAGGCAACAGAACAGACAAGGTTGATTTAAGGTGGATGTATTAATTTAATGGTCTATCCAATGATTTAACCAAAACTAAATGAACAATTTGTACAAACTAGCTAGCATGTCATACTAGACAGGTTATATTTTTCACAAACTCCCAATATGAGATGGAAAAAAAATTAGTAGGGGCTTTAACTGATATTTAACACTGTGTTGGTCTTGCATAGACTGACAGGAACCTTGGTAGACAGGTTACGTTAGAGACAAGATCCAATCAGACTGCACAGCAAGCACTATTTTGTTACTGTCAAGATTGTATTTACCCATATGCCAACATAAATACCTCAAACTAATGGCGATAATAAAAGTACCCTGAGCACACACAGTGGATGAGGATCAGTGTGACCTGTGTACCCTGAGCACACACAGTGGATGAGGATCAGTGTGACCTGTGTACCCTGAGCACACACAGTGGATGAGGATCAGTGTGACCTGTGTACCCTGAGCACACACAGTGGATGAGGATCAGTGTGACCTGTGTACCCTGAGCACACACAGTTGATGAGGATCAGTGTGACCTGTGTACCCTGAGCACACACAGTTGATGAGGATCAGTGTGACCTGTGTACCCTGAGCACACACAGTGGATGAGGATCAGTGTGACCTGTGTACCCTGAGCACACACAGTGGATGAGGATCAGTGAGACATGTGTATCCTGAGCACACACAGTGGATGAGGATCAGTGAGACCTGTGTACCCTGAGCACACACAGTGGATGAGGATCAGTGTGACGTGTGTACCCTGAGCACACACAGTGGATGAGGATCAGTGTGACCTGTGTACCCTGAGCACACACAGTGGATGAGGATCAGTGTGACCTGTGTACCCTGAGCACACACAGTGGATGAGGATCAGTGTGACGTGTGTACCCTGAGCACACACAGTGGATGAGGATCAGTGTGACCTGTGTACCCTGAGCACACACAGTGGATGAGGATCAGTGTGACCTGTGTACCCTGAGCACACACAGTGGATGAGGATCAGTGAGACCTGTGTACCCTGAGCACACACAGTGGATGAGGATCAGTGAGACCTGTGTACCCTGAGCACACATAGTGGATGAGGATCAGTGTGACCTGTGTACCCTGAGCACACACAGTGGATGAGGATCAGTGTGACCTGTGTACCCTGAGCACACACAGTGGATGAGGATCAGTGTGACCTGTGTACCCTGAGCACACACAGTGGATGAGGATCAGTGTGACCTGTGTACCCTGAGCACACACAGTGGATGAGGATCAGTGAGACCTGTGTACCCTGAGCACACACAGTGGATGAGGATCAGTGTGACCTGTGTACCCTGAGCACACACAGTGGATGAGGATCAGTGTGACCTGTGTACCCTGAGCACACACAGTGGATGAGGATCAGTGAGACCTGTGTACCCTGAGCACACACAGTGGATGAGGATCAGTGTGACGTGTGTACCCTGAGCACACACAGTGGATGAGGATCAGTGTGACCTGTGTACCCTGAGCACACACAGTGGATGAGGATCAGTGTGACGTGTGTACCCTGAGCACACACAGTGGATGAGGATCAGTGAGACCTGTGTACCCTGAGCACACACAGTGGATGAGGATCAATGTGACCTGTGTACCCTGAGCACACACAGTGGATGAGGATCAGTGTGACCTGTGTACCCTGAGCACACACAGTGGATGAGGATCAGTGTGACGTGTGTACCCTGAGCACACACAGTGGATGAGGATCAGTGAGACCTGTGTACCCTGAGCACACACAGTGGATGAGGATCAGTGAGACCTGTGTACCCTGAGCACACACAGTGGATGAGGATCAGTGTGACCTGTGTACCATGAGCACACACAGTGGATGAGGATCAGTGAGACCTGTGTACCCTGAACACACACAGTGGATGAGGATCAGTGTGACGTGTGGATTTTTACTTATTTTAGTGCTATATGAAGGGATGATGGACTGCTTCGGGAGCTTCAAATAACAGGTTTGGTACCTTAATTTATAAGTACTTAATTGTAAGGCAGGCAGGCAGGCAGGCAGGCAGGCAGGCAGGCAGGCAGGCAGGCAGGCAGGCAGGCAGGCAGGCAGGCAGGCAGGCAGGCAGGCAGGCAGGCAGGCAGGCAGGCAGGCAGGCAGGCAGGCAGGCATAAGTTCTTTACTAAGACACATATACATATCACTCAATAAATGAATATGTAGAAGCATAGCTATAGTCATCACATGGTGTACAAATCATCACGTGTGGGTCGGGGAGACTCCCACTAAGGCTGAAAAAGCCGCTCTCATGGGAGCCACGAGTTGTATTGATATCAAATCCTGGTGTATAACAAAAATTGTAGCATACACCAGTTAACAGAGCAAGTCAGATAAAGCTTAGAACATGACATTATACATAAAAAGCTATAAGATATTAATAAATAAAATAATCACTAAAAACCTCTTTTTCATTTATTTTATGAAGGTTAATATTGAAATCGCCAACAATAATGATGTAGAATTTTTGTGTGAGGACGAGATAATTGGTGTGAATTCATTAAGAAACTGTTAATAATTTTCATTGAGGTCTTTTAGAGGTTGATAAATATTTCCAATTATACTATCTTTTAAGAGCCCACCTCCAGTTAGTTTGATAAATTTTCCTTCCCAGTGTTGAAACTGATTTAGAGACAGGATTACACTGAAGTTGAATTTGTTGTTTAAATAAATGACTAGCCCGCCTTTATTCCTACATGTTTTGCCTTGTGTGATGCAATGGTGTCCCACAATTTGTAGATGTAATAAATCATAGTTATCGGTAAGCCAGCTTTCCTGAAAACATATAAAACAAAATTTTTATTTTATCTACTTAAGTTCCTCTTAGAAACTTCAATTTCGTAAAATTTTGCATTTATAGATTCTGTGTTAGAACTTAGTACATGTATACTAAACCGTTCGTTATGTGTTTCTGCTAGTAGTTTAAAATTGTCAAGATCATAATATGTGGAATAACGTATTGGTTGAAAGTCGTGAGCAGCTGCCTCAATTAGCTGTAATACATTAAATAAAGAATTGTATTGCTAAACAAGAAACAGACAGGGCTGGTTTTAATATGACTGCAGGACTTTCTAGGTCTGGCTGGGTTATTAATCTGGAGTGTGTGGGACAGCTCTGCCAATTACCCGAGGTTTGACAACTGGGACAGCGCTAGTGTTGTGAGTGTCGGTTCACATTAGGCTTTCTTCTCAAGAGCTGTAGCGACTTGAGAGTTTTGTCACGGCCACAGTGTTCGCTTACGATCACCATCATTGTGATGGTGTTGGGCACGTGTGTGTTGTGATGTCCTAGTAATGATGGCTTCTCAGTGGTGGGGACGATGCAGGCCCTTAGCCAGAAATAATGTTTTTGTCAGTTTTGAATTAATCAAAAGTGTGCCTTTTAGTGGCGTGCAAATGGCTTGCATGGAGGTCATTTACATCAATCACAACCAGGTTACTTTCTCAGTGACAAACCAGTGTCATTTGAACCATTTATTTAATTCTGATCCATTTGATTTGGTTCACTACTAGTAGTGCCAATTATAGTCACTAATGTGGGCCCCTAGACTTGGAACTATTAGTTAATCTGGTAGCCAGCTGGAACCCTCAAGATTCCACCAGTCTTATCAGTTGTAATTACCCGTCTTGGCCAGCCATCTGCCTGTCTGGAAGACTGGCAGACCAGTCTCTGTCTAAGCCCCTGGTACGATGTTATGGCTAAAAATAATAAAAGCAAGTTCTGATATAGTGCAGTATCCATTCCTTAGAACTGCTTAGAACATTTTACACTTTACCCCCTGGCACACCTGTTCAATCAAACATCATCTCAACGTCTCTGGGAAGCATTCAGCCACACTGCAATTACTGCGCGAAGACTATTCCAACACAAATACCCACCACACTATGGTGCCAGTCACTCATACAGCTGAGTGAACTGGAGCAATGTAGAGTGAACGAACTTGTCCAATGTTTGAAACGGCAGCATAGGATTCAAATGTGGGTTCTCTTGATTGTGAGTCCAAAGCTTTAGCCACTACGCCCCACTATATAGGACCAGAAACCACTGTGCGCTTTAAAATAGGCAGGACCAGAAACATTGTATGCTTTAAAATATATAGAAATTAGTTAGGATCAGGACACACTGTATATTTAAACATATTTATGACCAAGACACCCATGTACGGTGATGTACTCATATAATATATAAGATATTTAAGATCAGGAAATACGGTGTTTTAAAATATTTAGGACCAGGCCACTTTGTGTGCTTACAGATATTTAGGACTAGGCCACTTGGAGGTATTTTGAGATTCAGAATAGCATGTCATATATGCAAAAAAAATAAAAATTTCTGCCAGGTTTTGGTTTTCATTTTGTATCCTTCACGTGAAGCTATATTTTATCACCATTAGCAGTTGATGAAGGTATTTAAAATGGCATGCTTGTGTCACGCAAAAATGACTTTTAGGCCGGTAATTTCAGTCAGTCTGCTAAATTTTACTGCTAGTCTGAATGACAGTGATATGTTATCAGGTATCAACTAGATATTGGCTGGTCTGTGGATGTCATGAATCTGTCATATGTGATTAAATCTGTCTGGAGGAAGCAAGTGGGAGGTGTCATATTTTATCACAGCTTTGAATGTGAAACTCCGCAAACAACACTGGTAGGTGTGATTTGTGGTCCGCGATAGCACTGGTATTATTCAGATTAATCAATTTTGTTGATGATTGATTGATTTATGTCTACGACCAATTAATTGATTATAAACTTGAAGCTGGAGTTGTTCGATAAGTTTGATATGGTGGTGATTATTGTGGACAGGTGCATACATTATGTCATGTTTGCATCAACAATTGGTGGGTTCCACTGGCACTGCTACCTAGTGGTCAAACGATTCTTAGAATGGCCAGCCACAAACCATTTGGTGGGTGGCACTGGCACTGCTACCTAGTGGTCAAACGATTCTTAGAATGGCCCGCCACAAACCATTTGGTGGGTTCCACTGGCACTGCTACCTAGTGGTCAAACGATTCTTAGAATGGCCAGCCACAAACCATTTGGTGGGTGGCACTGGCACTGCTACCTAGTGGTCAAATGTTTCTTAGAATGGCCAGCCACAAACCAATTGTACAACTGATCATCGATCCAATGAGCGATTATGAAAATGAAACCGATTCCCAACAGTAGATTGTACTGTTATGGTGTGTTGAACTTAATCAAGAGGACTGGTGTTTAAATGCTCTTGTTGTTAGTTCAAAGCCATGACAGTTTTGTCCAGTTCAAATTGCCACAGTTATGTGAGCTAGGGTTCTATCTATGGTGTAATTATGACAAACGTTTTGTGCAATAAGTGCACAGTGGCCGAAAACTTACCAGAAAACTTTAGTTGTGTTTGAGAAAAAAAATCTGCTAGGTATGAGATGTGAAACTATTATCCAAGAGGATAAGAGCATTATAGGAAGATTCATAGATATATTTTTTAACTTTCATGAAAGAGCAATTTAATCAAAATGAATAAAGCTGTTTTTGTGAATAAATTCATTTCCATAACAATTGTGCGTAATATATATGTATGTATGTATGTATATATATATATCTCTTTTGACAAAAAATATTACTGTTAAAATTTAGCGATACACAGTTTGGCTCCTCAAAAGTAAAAATGCATGTTAACGTGCATAGATTTGTGTGAGCGTGAATGCATGTTTATATGTGCATATGCATATGTCACCGTGACATGCATGAGAAAGTGCGTTCCCAAAAGGCATGCTCTAGATCAATAACTGGCATAAGGAGCCAACCAAGATGGAAAGGGGTGATCCCATTATAAGACTAGATTTATGACCTGTCCCATTTCTATATGACAGTTACTTGCTAACTAATTTTATTTTATGTTTACATGGTCCCTTTGCTCTTTTGACCTTTTTCTCTGTACTGTGCAGCATTTTGATTAATTACTTGATCCCTTTATCGGAAGTTCCTTCAGCCAGCATAATATCTTTTTTCCTTTGGTCCTTTTATCGTTATTAAAAATTTCTTCATTTTATTATTATCAACATAGCGTATTCATTCTATTAACTGTACAAATACTGGAGATAAGCATTCAGGGGTGTACACCAATTTTCCGGGATTTCCATCTCAGCAGATGTGACTGGCAAGTGATTTATGTATCCACATATGGGCAAAAGAATACCAGAAAGTTGGATAATTTAGGAGAACCTTTCAATATATTTTTCTTCACCAAGCTTTGAATCTAGTATGATATTGGTAGAAATTAAATTACTATGATGGATTTAACAGTAACAATTGGCCTTGGAGATTCCTGTCATGGTGTCTGGTAGCTGATACTATATAGCATGATTCCTGTCATGGTGTCTAATAGCTGATACTATATCGCATGATTCCTGTCATGGTGTCTGGTAGCCGATACTATATAGCATGATTCCTGTCATGGTGTCTGGTAGCCGATACTATATAGCATGATTCCTGTCATGGTGTCTGGTAGCCGATACTATATAGCATGATTCCTGTCATGGTGTCTGGTAGCCGATACTATATAGCATGATTCCTGTCATGGTGTCTGGTAGCCGATACTATATAGCATGATTCCTGTCATGGTGTCTGGTAGCCGATACTATATAGCATGATTCCTGTCATGGTGTCTGGTAGCCGATACTATATAGCATGATTCCTGTCATGGTGTCTGGTAGCTGATACTATATAGCATGATTTTACAATAAAAAGAGAAGATTTGTTGAGGTGAGACATTCAGTGTTGGTGGCACTCTCAGTAATGGCATCTTGGTGACCGTATTACTTAATACTGATAACTCTGACCTACACTTTCATAACTATAGGTGTAGTGATCTGACTTTACATATGTCCATTCTGTATATTTTTGTCACACCATTAATACAAGAATGGATGCTGGATTATGACCTACCAGGTATATATTAATATGCTAACTTTGCGGGATTGTAAGTGGATCTCCTTCCAGGCACCGAAATCGACTCGCCTCTCTCTACCTTCATTTCCATCCTTCAACCATTGGCTTCTAATCTACCAATTGTATTCCAGAAAACACAACGATAATTATTTAGAGTGATATACTTTTGTATTTTTGATATATGTATGGCTTTTCTGGATGGTCTTTCTCCTACTTGAGACAACTGAGTGGTGATCAGTTCACCAGATGGAGCCTATGTAAACAAGTGGTATGTAGCTCCATAGGTGGGTGTAAGCTGGTTAATTATTAAAAAGGACAGGACAACGTTTGCTACTTTCAGCAAAGTGGAACGTCCATAACATGATTGCTTTTGTTGTTTATGAGGAATTGTAACAGAGTTAGAAATTAATTATTGAAAGCTGGTCATGGATACTTGCAACATTAACGTGGATGACTCAATTACCTATTTACATTGTCATGTTTGTTTAATAAATCAGTAGATTGGATGGAACAGAATGGCAACATTACATACACAAATACAATAGACATATCAGCATCCTGTGTCGACTCGGTAAATATTGACAAACGTGCCTACTGCTTACTAGATAAAGCATCTATGAGTATGAAATACTTTGTCTTCTGGACACCTGCTGGTTTGTTTGACTGTCTGACTCTTGTGTTACCCAATGGCCATTAATTAGTAGTAGAATGTTTAGTATATTCTCTTATGCGTGCTCTTGGCTTGTACCAAGTCATTCCTTTAAGTAACATATCTGTTAGGTAATTATCCATTTTCTGGGACTGGTGATGCGTGACTATTGATAAACTAATAAAGACAGGCTGAGCCTCTTACTTTGCATCCGACACTCATTTGTAAATTGATTACTTATTATGCACCAGATGGCAGCACTGCCTTCCCTGCACTACCACTGGAGTTGTTATTAGACATGCAGAAACATTAGAGGTGGGTGTCGTCTCAACACTGACATGTTACTTAAAAGGAGACACTATGTTGGTAATTTTTAATTAATTAATATGATGTTCTTAATACTATAATAAATATGTTTGAAGGTATATTGCCCGCCAAATTGTGTTTAGTAAGCCCGTAACAATGTACGCAGTTTGGAAGATATGACCACGGAACATGTTCAAATGATAAACAAAACAGTTTCAAAACAAGGTTTAATGGCGATATTAACAGGGCAGGCTGTGTTAACCACAATATCTTTTGATGTTCAACGATTATCCATTTTCCCACGTTAAACACAGCAGACTTCCTGTTACAAATTACTATATTGGCTAATTCTGGGTAGACGAGCTGACTGGCTCCCTTTCATATATTCCCACACATTATTCCATGCGCATAGATTATGAGTTGAACACGTCTACGTGGCTGTGTAATGTGTCTAGCAGAAACATAAGTTATTGACATATACTAATATAATTATAATAAAAATATAACATAGTTTATGTAACATTATTATCTTATCTGAAGATTTCAAATAATTCTTCTTCCCTTATCTATCCCATTTTTGTCTCCACTTTTTGAAACCGCACGAATGATTACTGGGGAGGGGGTGTGCAGTAGTTCATGCAGTGCTATCACATACCTGTTCCTGATATTGACATAATGACCTTAGGGTTTTTGCCAATTACTATGTAGACAGAGATGACACAAAATGTGAAGTGTTAATCCTTTTAATGGATTTTGTTCTATGTGGCATTTATGTCATTATTAATTAAGCAACAAATTATCAAGTGTCTTGGATAGTCCTAGAATTTAAGAGTTGCCAATGTAAGAACACTCGATAAAAGACGTCTGTTTTTCCCGGAGTATGTGCTATCTAACTATAATCGAGCTAGCGTGCGTGCGTGCGTGCGAGCGAGCGGGCTTGGGTGTGTCTGTCCAAACTTTCATGGATTAATCTACAACCCTTTGGAAGAAAAGAATTTAAAAAAAATTCCCATGTGTTAAGGGTTCTTGTCGGTTTGGGAATTTGTATCAGATGTTAGTTAATTGTTCACAAAGTGACGCATGTTTTCTGCAATAGTTTCGAGCCACATAGATGATCCTCGGATCAATTGGGGACATTTCACATAGCTTGCATTGCAAAAATTGCCTGCATTTCCATCATAGCAAACATCATGTATGACTACTTTAGGAAACAGTCTATTACGTCTATGTAGCGCCATCTGGAGGATGGGCATTTGTGCTATAGTAAAACATCTGGGGAGACATTTAACTGAGTTACGATTGTGTGTCCGCTGTCTAGGCAGAGGGTAGTTGATTGTGTCGACTCTTGGGCGTAGATAAGCGACCTCGGTTAAATATTGACTCGGCCAAACATGTAACGAGGCCATATATTGTAGGTTATGGCACCAGTACGGTGGGTCGGCAGACGACAAAAGATCGATATTTGGTGAAACACTGAGTGTCCAGAGAAAACAATGGAGCGTTGTAGAATAAGAACATTTACATTTATCATTCCGATGAGAAGTTATTTATTATTGTAAATGTCCTTGTAACATATGTAGCAACTGAAGTGTAGAGTGGAGCCTCTGTATTAAGGTCACCCTTGGATGGGGCCAAAGTGACCTGAATAGCAAGGTGACTGTATTAGCAGAACTAATTTCCTTTATTTGACTGTCTTGTCTCATAATTGCGAGGTGACAATATTACAGAGATGACCATAGAGTCAGGTTTCACTGTACCTATAGTTATGTAATATTATAATATTAGTCAGTAGTTCTAAATTATTATTCAAAATATGCTTGCTGTGTGTATTACTTGAAATGTACTTGATCGTTTGTCAAGTAAATTTGAAAAGTACAGTGAAACCTCACTATTAAGGACACCCTATGGACTGGGCAAAAGTAACCGGAATACCAAGGTGACTGTATTAGCAACACACATTTCATATACTTTACTGTTACACAATAATTTGGGACTATCTTAGGGTGACCTTAATTGTGAGGTGGTTGCATTACCAAGGTGTCCGTAAAGCCAGGTTCGACTGCACTATACAAGTCATTTTATAACCTCAAGTACTGAAATATTGTACTTTTAAAGTCTCTGTATGTGACCTGAAGCCAGTACTGTGCAGTGAGTATGTTGACCCGACTGACTTAGATCCCCTCCCCAGCTGCCAGGGAGAGCAGGAAGCTCTGACAACCCACATCAATCATGCTATACCTGGCCTTGTAGGAGGCCAGCCATCCCGCACATCACACCTGGTAATCTCCATCACCCCACCACAAACCCACTGTAGTAGTAATCTCTTTGATGACAGACAGCGCCTTCATCTATTTCCGCCTGCCTGCATTCTTTCCCTGACTCACGTTGTTGTTTGTGGGTAAGACGTGAGTGTCGGCTGAGTCTGAGTCATGATGTTTATCCTCCCTCACATACCCAGTCATCCCCCCACAGATGAGGCATACCGATATACTATTGATTATGATAATGTAGATTACCGGTGTGCTGACCAGGAGCGCACACGGCTCTATTTAAACACGCCGCGTAGCCGCGTGTTGATCAATAAGGAAAAAGAACCGGTTGTGTGTGGTTGTGTCCGCGTGTGGTTACGTCCACGTGTGGTTGTGTCCGCGTGTTTGTTCACCACGGAGGCCTCGGATATGTTTGTTGAGAATATCCTATGTAGTCGGTTCCCTGAGTACTGGCTCGCCCGCTACAGGTCAGTAACCTTGCCTCAGTCTCTCTATCTCTCTCTCTCTCTCTCGCTCTCGCTCTCTCTCTCAGTCTATTAGTCTCCTACTCGCATTGATTTAAGTTGTATTTTTGTCAATTTGTCTAGTTTTTCCTCTTCTGTCAGCAATCAGCAGATGTGATGTGTTTAATAGACATGACAGCTGTACCTTATTTTGAAACTGATTGTTTTTAATTTTTTTTATAAGTTATGGTATATAAACGTTGAGCCTGTTTAGAAAATCAGTATCTTCTGTAAGGCATACTTAAACATTATTTTGCAGCTATGAATTACTTGACTCACTCCAGTATATTCAGTTCAGTAATAACCTTAAAAGCTTTGTTTATTCAAAAAATTACAATTTGTGGTTTATCAATATTGTATCACTGGTGATTTCCATTTCACAATGTTAACAGGCCCTATTCTCTCCATCAAACCTGTATATTTCACAATGTTAACAGGCCCTATTCTCTCCATCAAACCTGTATATTTCACAATGTTAACAGGCCCTATTCTCTCCATCAAACCTGTATATTTCACAATGTTAACAGGCCCTATTCTCTCCATCAAACCTGTATATTTCACAATGTTAACAGGCCCTATTCTCTCCATCAAACCTCTACATTTCCTACACATCTTTTATTTGTGCGTAATTGCTTTAGCGTCATTTCTGTCAGCATTACAACATTTGAAGATATTTTTTAATTCTGAGCAATTTGTATACTCGTAACGGCCTCAAAATTCTTTGCCATCTTCCGTTTGGGCATGAAGGAGATGCTATTGGGTGTGGGAAAGTACCTGTTGCGGAACACTGGGAGTGGGTGTATAATTGGGTTTACTTGTAGCTGGCTAATGCAATACTGTACTAATGTGATTGGGAGACACTGTTGCATCTTAGCATTAGGTCCGCATGCCACTTTGAGCACATTAGTGGTCAGTGGAAGACTACCAGCCTCATCTGTGGCCTCAACACAAGGGACTCGGTGTCGCCTAATGGTTAGACTCTGTCCATATTGTTTAATAATATATGTATTTGTGTAGTATTTATGATTGTGTTCTTCTGTGTGGTGTATAATGGTAATTATTAATTGAATGTAAAGTAAAGGTAAAGTGTTAGACAGCGCAGTATCCAGTCCTCAGGACTGCTCAAATCACTTTACACTTTATTCCCTGGCAGACATGTTCAATTGAACACCATCTCGACTTCTCTGGGAAGATTCAGCCATACTACAATTAGTGTGCAAAACTATTCGTACAAAAATGTCCCCCACTGTCTATGGCCATCCACACAGCTGAGTGAACTGGAGCATTGTGGAGTTGATGAACTAGCCCAAAGTTAGACATGGGAGCACAAGGTTCGAACTCTGGTTATCTTGATTGAAAGTCTGACGCTCTAGCCACAGCGCGAGGCTCTAGCCACAGCGCAACGCTCTAGCCACAGCGCAACGCTCTAGCCACAGTGCAACGCTCTAGCCACAGTGCAACGCTCTAGCCACAGTGCAACGCTCTAGCCACAGCGTGAGGCTCTAGCCACAGCGCAACGCTCTAGCCACAGCGCAACGCTCTAGCCACAGCGCAACGCTCTAGCCACAGTGCAACGCTCTAGCCACAGCGCAACGCTCTAGCCACAGCGTGAGGCTCTAGCCACAGTGCAACGCTCTAGCCACAGCGCGAGGCTCTAGCCACAGTGCAACGCTCTAGCCACAGCGCAACGCTCTAGCCACAGCGCGAGGCTCTAGCCACAGCGCAACGCTCTAGCCACAGTGCAACGCTCTAGCCACAGTGCTACGCTCTAGCCACAGTGCAACGCTCTAGCCACAGCGTGAGGCTCTAGCCACAGCGCAGCGCTCTAGCCACAGCGTGAGGCTCTAGCCACAGTGCAACGCTCTAGCCACAGTGCAACGCTCTAGCCACAGTGCAACGCTCTAGCCACAGCGCGACTGTGCCACTACAATCCACTTGAATTGATTAAGCAGAACATTTCCATAGTGTGAATGCTTGGCTCAGTAACTGACCTGGTAACTGTTTTCGTAGAATTCATAAAATATTGTTGCTGTCAGTTAGTGATGTATGTGTGAAACTACACACATGCAATCATTCCTGTGTGTATCAACCATAAACCATCCTGATGTGTTTCAAGGGAATTGTAATTGTCTGTCGTCCCTATGGGATGCTGCTATCCTTCCACCTTTATCTCTGTTTTTAGAATGGTGCAGTTAGAAAGGTCATTTCCACCACTGATGCTGGACAATTGACCACAATCTATCATATGTACTATGTGCTGGTTTAAAGACACATATACAGTTACCTAAAAGATCCCAAGATATTTTTGTTTTGCAACAAATTGAAATCAGCATTGTTTATAAAATAAATTTATTACAAGTTGATTTCATAATTCATTCCAAGTTGTTGTGTGGTTGTTGGTTATGTATCTATTCAGTACTGAAGTATTGACATGACAGCATGCTAGGACACATGACAGCCTGCTAAGACACATGACAGCATGCAAGGACACATGACAGCCTCCTAGGACACATGACGGCATGCTAGGACACATGACAGCATGCAAGGACACATGACAGCATGCTAGGACACATGACAGCATGCAAGGACACATGACAGCATGCTAGGACACATGACAGCCTGCTAGGACACATGACGGCATGCTAGGACACATGACGGCATGCTAGGACACATGACGGCATGCTAGGACACATGACAACATGCTAGGACACATGACGGCATGCTCGGACACATGGCGGCATGCTAGGACACATGACAACATGCTAGGACACATGACGGCATGCTAGGACACATGACGACATACTAGGACACATGACGGCATGCTAGGACACATGACGGCATGCTAGGACACATGACGGCGTTCTAGGACACATGACGGCGTGCTAGGACACATGACGGCGTGCTAGGACACATGACGGCGTGCTAGGACACATGACGGCGTGCTAGGACACATGACGGCGTGCAAGGACACATGACGGCGTGCTAGGACACATGACGGCGTGCTCGGACACATGACGGCGTGCTCGGACACATGGCGGCGTGCTCGGACACATGGCGGCGTGCTAGGACACATGGCGGCGTGCTAGGACACATGGCGGCGTGCTAGGACACATGGCGGCGTGCTAGGACACATGACGGCGTGCAAGGACACATGACGGCGTGCTAGGACACATGACGGCGTGCTAGGACACATGACGGCGTGCTAGGACACATGACGGCGGGCAAGGACACATGACGGCGTGCTAGGACACATGACGGCGTGCTAGGACACATGTACAACACATTGTTTATGTAGGTTCAACACACAAGAAACTATAGTTGTACTATGAACAAAAACAAATTGTGTTTGCAGGACTAACATCAGTAGTAGTAGTGGTAGTAGTGGCAGCGGCGGCGGTAGTAGTAGTAGCTGTAGTTGTAGCTTTGTAGCAGTGATTGTGTTTGCACTACTAACCCAGCAGTGACTGTGTTTGCACTACTAAGCCAGCAGTGATTGTGTTTACAGGACTAACCCGGCAGTGATTGTGTTTACAGGATTAACCCAGCAGTGATTGTGTTTGCAAGACTGATCCAGCAGTGATTGTGTTTGCAGGACTAACCCAGCAGTGACTGTGTTTGCAGGACTAACCCTGCTGTGATTGTGTTTGCAGGTCTGCGCTGCTACATGACATAGAAAGTGAACAGAAGCAGAGAGAATGGTACTCGAAGCAGCTGGAGGCCCTGGCTGACCAGATCGGCAGTCTGCCTCTCGGCGACAGTGTGAGTCCAGACTTTGTAACATTGCATGTTATGTATGAAACAACGAAATCTAACAGAGATGAAAGGATTCACATGCATTCACATGCATTCACATCATGCAATGCAAGAAATGAATGTGAATAGGTTTCCAGACTTATTACTTATTATTTACTTAATCCTCTTTGAGTTTGCTGGCACATAAGGTAGAAACAAGACGCCTCCACTTGTTCTGGTTTGCAGCTTGTTTCGCGCCCTGGCCCCTGCTCACAGAGTGGTGGTCTCTATCTCTAACCCACTGCATCTTGCTCCCCGAAAATACTGCCTGTTTGGGCTGATTATCTGCTCGGCGCCTCTCAGTCGCCGAGCAAATAATCAGTTGATACCACTATGGATGTTCCTTGTACAATCCAGTGTCTTGGCTTAAATCAATGTTTGTCAACGTCAGCTCAAAAAACTTTTTGTTTTTCATATATATATTTCAACTCTGTCACGCAGTCTTTGTCAATGAATGTAGTTGCCACGCTACAGGCATGTTACATGACCAGCATCATGTGACACGAATCACGTGACCAACATCATGTGACATAAGCTGTAGAAAAACAGGTGGGAGCTCCTGTCCAACTAAAAAAGAAGCGAAGCCATTACCACCACATAATGAAACTTGCTGTCAACAGAAACATCAGAACAATATTGACTGATGACGGCTGTGATACAATGAAGATATAAAAGAAACAAAAAAGAGTTCAGAAGTAATGCTGACAAATATTACGATTGTTGCTGCAGTACGACCTGCAGATGGAGCTGAACCGGAGACAGCTGGAGTATGAGGCGCAGCGTGTACGAGGCATGATAGAGGAGAACCTGGGCTCCGCGGAGCAAGTCGCTCAACGACAGGAGGCGAGGCTTCAGCGCGTCAGACTCGTCGAGGTCGAGATGCAACACATGCAGCAGCTCCACCTGGAACAGGTGAGTGAAGTTTCGCAAGATTTATGGTCAATTTTCGCTATAAGGAACGTGGCGGGAATAGGTCAAGGCATTACGTGTGCCTGATGTTCATTGTGTCCGTGGATACATAAACTGTGCAACTAAGAATGGGGATTTCAAAGTTGTTTCAACGGGATTCCTTGTGGCATGAGTCCACTGTATATTGTATACCGTATTCATTCTATTAAACATACAGTATGCTTAACAAATATTTGATTTTAAAATGTTGCATTCCAATAAGCATACGGGGGTGTACAACCATTTTCTGGGTTTCCATGAAACAGCCATCTCAGCAGACGTGACTGGCAAGTGATACAGCTGTATAGGCATCTCACATACAGCAACAAGACGCCAGAACACTGTAAAGTCTCATCATTTACTTGGACCTTTCAATATCTTTTTCATCACTGAGCTTTGAATCTAGTGTGACATTGGTAGAAATTAATTACAACGATGGAGCAACAGTCAAGGTTGGAATTGGAGATCGCTGTCACAGTGTCAGATGCTGCTAAAAGGGGGTGTTTGCTAATTAGGGCATGTAAGCTTAATAGAATGAATGTGGTATTTATATTATATTATAAAATAGAGTGTGGATCACTGTCATTCTGTTTTTTCGAGCATATCTCCATCAGTTTTGCATGCACAGGACTGATATTTTGTGGGCGTTGTAGATTTAGAGTTTTTTATAATCTCAATGGGAATGGGATCTTGGGAAGAACATCAGCTCTGCTAGTCACCAATCATGCCTGCATTTAGTGGCAGTCAGCCTGGTGTGCACTTTCTATTTCTGGCAGTGTGCCTAGCAACAAATGTCAGTGGTATTCAGTGTTTCCGCCATCAGGGTAAAAGGGTAAAATTACGTACCCAAAAATAATTCTATGGTACAGATACGTACCCAAATTAAATCCAGATTTTAACATTTTTTAAAATATTTTGTCCAATGAAACTCATACTTGATGACGTTTTTAAAGGTGAAGAATGAGCCCGTGCCAACACATTTATGCTAGCTATTCTGTGATTGGCTAAACGTGGTATTCACTGCGGGATTGAAGCTTTCACCTCAGGATAGAACACGACGCACTGGTATATTGCTAGGCTTAGTGTAAAGAATACGGCATGCTGTCATGACTGTACATTTTTTGCGATGTTTTCGTGTATTCATTGTTTCTTGGTGAAGAAAAATAACGCAACAAGATAATAATAATAATAATAACAAGATAACTTCTATTGCGCCTAAATCCTTGGAAACCAAGCTCAGAGGCGCATCAAAACAAAAGGGTTGGTCAATCTCAAAATCCATAAGTAGTTTTTCAGTTGTCAACAGATGGGTCAGGGCGCTATCTTGCATAATCACTTCTTCGAGCATCTAGAAATACAATTTTTTTCTGGGGGAGGGCCCCCACAGCCACGTCCATACACATGCGCCTGCCAGTTCCGTGGTCTCACAATTGACGAACTGTGTACCCAAATTATTTGTTCTGGCGGAAACCCTGGTATTACATAGTAAGATTGTAGCTATCCACGAGCAGCACGTAATCTCTTTGATCTGGAGACTGCTTTAACATTACAATATTAACAGCCTTAAAGGTGTCTTCTCTTGCTGTGCAATGCCAAGGTAACTCAACTAGTTGTTAATGTTGCAACATTTTAATTGATATGGAGATACATAGCGGTTAGAGCACGAGATTGTCCATAGAGAGCACTGGGATTTAGTCCACCTATTACTGTTGTGGTTATTTCATTCTCCTGTGTCTTTCCGAAGAGACTATAAGTCGTTGGTCCGTTCCACCTGGTGCCTATGCCAGGGAAAGTAAAAGCTAACACATAGGGACCAGTAACAATCTGTTGTGGAGACAACTCGCAACCAATGGTCTCGATCTACAAAAGCCTGTATGTGCTGCTAACATCCTAGCTCTGATAATGGAGTAATCGCCATGATGGTGTTGTCTAGGCGGATACCAATGCCATGCGTTATTATGAATTTTTTAGCTGTAGTAAAACCTTTGTGAAGGTCTATGAATAATTGCAGTGGAATTCCACTTGAACGAACTCCATGCATCCAGTTTGCACACAGTAGATTTGATGGTAACTCAGAATTATTTCAGTTTATTTTCAGTTCACTCCACTTTGCCGAATGTGGACTGTGTTATATGTGCCCAAACTTACATGTAAATAGTAGTACACAAAATTTACAAGCTTTGCCAAAGTAATTGTGAATGCAGCCGTAGGCAGTGGACTGAGAGGCGAGGGAGCATCAGTAGGCCTAGCTAGCAAGTTGTGTGACAGTGGTGCCATCTGGTGAATCACTCAGACTCACATCTGCTTGCGCCACCTGGTGAATAAAGTAAACAAAATTTCAACAATGAAAGCATTGTTGTACATTAAATTAACAAATACCTACTGGTGGTTTCTCTGACGGCAGTAATCAGAGCAGGTGGCTGTTGTTATGGTCAGCTATTGTCCTGTGGATTCTCTGGTCACTATGAACAGGCAGACAACTGTTTATTATGTGTGTTGTTGTATGTGATGTACAGGGAATGCAGGTGTTGAATAAGTTGCCATTGATATCTCATACCTGACTTAAACCTGTTCCACTTTATGACCCCTCCCTAGTGCACTCGGTTTTGGTCAATTTCTCTGTGTCAAAGTGGTTAACCTGGATCAAGACCAGCCCTTCTTTTTGCCTATGGAATTTATATGTTCGTTTTAGTCAAAGTTGTATAAAGGATAATCTCCATTTTATCAGTCGGAATGATATGATATGTTGCCTGACTAGCAGTGGTTAATTTTACCACTGAATTTAACTACAGTCGAACCTTGCTTTATAGACCCCTAGGTAATACAGCAACCTTGCAATTAGTCACCCCAGGACAGTCACAAATTATTTCCATAACAGTAAAGTATTGGAAATTAGTCCTACTAATAAGTTCACCTCTTCATTGAGGTCATTTTTGCCCAGTCCCACAGGTGACCTTAATAATGAGGTTCCACTGTAACTTATTAGGCAACAGCCAGACATTTGCAGCCATATTACGGTTCGCATTAACAGCAAACAGATGCATGCAATTTGTGTCCTCAGAAGTTTGCATTTTGTTTGATTTGTCAGAACACAGAATGGTGCACTCTTCTGACACCTTCGTGTGTGCGGTAAGAATAGTGTCTGTGCGGCGTAAACACGAGAACTCGTTCCTCTGATGTCAGATACGATCTCGGCCTGCCACTCTCTCCGTGACCCTGGTTCTTGGTGCTTTATCCCCGTTCGGTCACCCACGTCCCCGCAATCAATGGATGCTCACTGCGCGCACCAGAGAATCAATTATATACCACATGTGTAATTTGGCTGCTGGTCCGTTGTGAAGTGTTGGGCATGCTTTGTTCGCCCCTTCCCTCTGGAGTAGGGGTATAGAAGTCACGGGTGATTTATTATGCGGTGTTTCCAGGGTTTACGCTGAGTGGTTCGGCTTTGTGCTCAGTTTATGGTAATAAGTGTGGGTTTGCGACAGTAAAGGCATGAATGACTTTCACTGCCTTTATTGCTGTTTCTTCAGGTGACTTGTATGTGTTTGTAGTCTCTGCCCCAGACAATGCATTTATTTTAACTAGTTATATACTTTATTGTGCATTAGTTTATCATTTGTTAAGTTGCAATGTAGTTTGATTTGTCAGTTGTAGTGTTTGGAGATATTACATGATTTTCATTGGGCAAACATAATTACACTCTGATATATATTTTGAAAACTTAAGTAATGAGAATCCAAGACAGGTTGGACATTTCGTCCTCTTGTATTTAGTATTAAACCCATTTCATAGAGAGAATGGTTCAAGTTCTGCAGCAGGTTGAGTGGCAAATGATGTACAGTCTGTCGTCGAAGTAAGAAGTTTCTCCCTTTCAACGTCTAGTTATGGTGGGATAACTTTTCTCCTGAAACACTAACCTGTGTATTTGAGTGGAATAACTAATCCGGACTAAATCGCTTTCACAGTGGTATTCTCCCGGCATAACTCTACTTATTCCAGACTAACTTCTCACTGTGAAAGGGGCTCTAGATACGAGGTAGAAGTGACCTACAGTTTGAATGTCTCAGTGTCTTACACCGACACGTGGAGCAACAAGCCAAGGGCAGGTTTACAACCATCAATGTGTTTTTGTCTGAAAATCAAATTGAGTGGCAACATCTGTTGATCACCGCTTAGGTAGGAAAAAGACCCTGTAAGAAAAACTTAGCATATAAAAACATGTAAGTAAATAGTTCTAAGCGACTATCGTCTTTGAATGTAGCGATGTTCCTGTTTCTTGGTTATTCATGTTTAGTGTATTTACCTCTCAAGAAACTTTTTTGTAGTTTTTCCTGTATAATTTCGGCCGCATCTATCATTGTGTATTCTGAAATACAACACCACTTAGTAAATGAGAGGCGAATGATCCAAGGAGTGATTGAACAGTGAAAAAGTCGAGTGGACCTCAGTCCCTCCGAGGAGATGCACTTACAACGTGCCAATGTTAGCACGTTAATATATATATATACAAGACACACTTCCAACCTCCTTCCCCTGTGCCAGGTGATAATTCAGTCGTCTAGCAAATGTTTATGAAACAGCTGAGTTAGCTGCTGAGATTCGAACCAGTCCCTTCTGGTCAAAAGGCATGCACTAAACCAATGCACCACTGCACCAGTGCATTTGATGTTGTCATAATGTTAAGACTGTCTGCAGCTGTCGTGTACTAGTGCTTGCTTAATCATTTCACCTGCTGAAATATATTAGGGAAGTTTTTAAGTCAATTCCAAGTGGTCTGATGTTGTTTTGAGATTATTCAACATGTAATATGCTCTGGGAGATGTTTTAAAACTATTTTTTTCATACCAAATGTTTTAAATGCATATCTACGTTTTAGACTTTCTGGAAGGTAATTCCAGTTTTAGATGCAGCTGTAATAATTTTATCATTGCTATTCCATAAGTGTATCCAAATCATGTTTGCCAAGTGTTATAATCATGGAAGTGACAAGCCTCCCAATTTATTGCTAATAACAATGGCTAAACAGTCATGAATGTTGTTTAATTAGTTATCACTTTTCAGTTTTCGTATTGATAAACATTTTGTGTTTGTACATTTCATCTCGTACATCTGACTGCCGTTTACAACGTGGGTGTCACCCCATGTTTACCCTGTTAACCCTGTATCATCTCAGAGACACACAAAGCTATTGATGTACAAGGGATAGATCAGATTTTGAAGTGAATACATCTCATGGTAAATTCTACTGAATTAGATTGTAGCACATCAGAACTGCCTCATTCTCCAACAACACTTTATGTCAACAGGAACCAACAAAGCTAATCATTGACAGGACCAATTAGCTGGTGTAAAGAGATAGACAATTGGCATGAATAAGGAGATTCCATCCTACAGGTATCTAAGGAAAACTTCAGGCAGGTGAGAATGGGGGCATGTCTTTGAGAGCAGACACTGATGGTCTTTGTACGTTCGCTGACAGCTCACAGACTTTATTTCAGTTTTACAACTGCCTATTAGAGAGTTTACAGCCGGTGTGTGGGTGATGTATAGTGCCGCAGTGTATGTGTTGTGGCAATGCTCCTAGGTTGTTTAGGTGGCACTAGAATAACGTCTTATTTGAGAGAGAGAATAGGATGGACTTACGAAATGGAGAAAACGACAATCAGAGGACACATTGATATGTTAGCATGGCTGTCGGCTTCCAAAATCGCCGTGTTTTTCAACTGTTGTGACGACAGACAGTGATCACGTATTGACAGTTTGCGTGAACGTTTTTGTAGGCGCCTAAATCCCGCCAGATGACTTTTGTGGAAATGCGGCCTCAGACAAAACATTGAATGATCGGCGCCGGCCAGAGCGCATGCACATTCAATCTGTCCTTTCACTAGGGCGAGAGTCGATCGTCTCTGCTTTGTGCCAGCAGGTGCCGCTGTTTTCAGCGTGACCGCACACGTTTTGTCAGGTAATCGGATTGCACATTGTCGGCAAACACGGTAAACGGCAGTGCACACAAAACAGCGCCCACTATCTGCTGCCACTGGGGTGCTGAGGTGCAGGCGTTGGTTTCAGCGGGGTGACGACATTGTTAACAGTGCCCCAGCCGAGTGTGGCTTTGACGTCTGGCTAATGGTTGTAGTCACTGCCTGTTGTGTCTACCTGGGCAGTTGGTGAGAAGGTAAGATTGTTGTGTGTCGGGTGTTGAATTAATGAAAGCAACAGCCTTTCATGTTGTCAGTTCCATAGCATGAAGTGTGGAACTTCTGTGAGGGGTTGTTTTGTGAAGACTTGTATTTGATCTAGTCTTCCGTGACATTGGTACTACGTGGTGGAGGTTGTTTGTCTTTATGTCGTTTTGTCGTTCCCGCTCTACTGTGATAATGGTGACAACTGTGGCATTGAATGGGTATGAAATGGAAAGTTTAATAGTGTACATAATTTCCGTGAGTGGTGGAGTTAATAATACCTTAGTTCCTTGCCAAACGGTAATCAGTTGTTATTAACTTATTAATGCGTGCAGTCGTTTAGTTAATTGAATATGTGTCTTTGAGCATAATGTGACACAATAGCATTAATTTATTATCACATACGTTTGTAAAGCACCATGCATCTGCGAATGACTAATTCATAGACATGTGTAGGTTTTTTCAATTTATTTACACTGTATACCCAATTAAATTCAGTATGAATTTCAGTGTGAATTAGTTGAGAGTTACAGCGCTATTCAGGTGTCTGCTGAGGAAATCAAAGCATGATATGTTGTCATGTATAATATTGTCTACACCATGTAACTGTCATGATCCATCAACTAAAAAACATGGGACACCGGCTGCACACACAGCCATAGACTGTCAAGTCGGGTTTAGTTGCCACCAAGGAAGGTGTTTCATTTCCACACAGCCATAATTAATTCAGCAGCATTGTTTGGTAATACATTATGTAAGTGGCTCAGATTTGACTGTCGATGGGTTTGTTAGCCCGGGGAACCTTTGAGGTTTAGTCGCTAATATCTGTTCTATTGTGCAGTTTGTTAAAGTGACGGTAGGTACAAATAACAGTGTCATTGTCGTCATCATCCAACACCATCATCGTCATATTTATATCATGATTGTCATTTCTTCAGCCTTGCTTAATGCTTGATGTAATAATCCCTTTACAGCTGTTCACAGCTAAACTGGGATTTGTGCAGTGTGTAACGTCATGGCAGTCGAACAAAAAGGGAAAAAATCATGTAGAAGGATGTTCAAAATAAAGAACGAAAAACTAACAAAAGCGCGGATAAAAACAAGTGGTGCACTATATACATAAGTTTATAGCTTTAGAGGATGTGGACGCCATGCAAGGGTTGCATTTCCTTGATGGCAATGATGGCATGATGTGTAGAACAGCAGATGGTGGTAGTCTATTCCATATGGCTACTGCTCTGGGGTAGAATGCATATTTATATGTATTGATGGTTGGAATTATTGTGTTGGTATATGTTAGTGGAAGGTAGATTCTGTTGGAGATATGCGTGGCGTGCTGGAAACATGGCGGAGGGCTGATGTTGACCAGGTGGTAGTGGATTTTGTAAAACATTGGTGCTTGTTGAATGAGGCGACGTGTGTGGAGCGAGTCCCAGTTGAGTTTGTTTGAGTGGTTTAATATGTGTTTCTTTTCGGTAGTCGGAGAAGATGAATCTTGCAGCATTTCTTTAGAGTTGTTCTATGCGGTTAATTTCTGTTGCTATGTTGGGATTCCAGACTTCACTGGCATATTCAATTTGTGGTCGGACAAGGGTTTGATAAGCTTTTTCTTTGACATTTTGTGAGCAAGGTGACAGTGTTCTTCTTAAGAGACCAAGTGTGCGCCTGGCTTTGATGGTTATTTTGGTGCAGTGGTCGTTCCATCTTAGGTCGTGATATTGTGACTCCAAGGTAGTTGTGCTTTTGAACATGGTTTAGTGATTTTCCCAGTAATGAATATTGATATAGTTTGGGGTTTTGTTTGCGTGTGATGATGAGGACTGCGCATTTCTT
The DNA here is from genome assembly GCA_963995525.1 of Escarpia spicata. NCBI lineage: Eukaryota > Metazoa > Annelida > Polychaeta > Sabellida > Siboglinidae > Escarpia > Escarpia spicata. Next base: position 45,221,327 of record OZ023208.1, on the reverse strand, counting down.
AACGTTGAAGTTCATTGACCACTTCTTAGTCCATGTTGTGAAGGTTTCTAAATCGTTTTGATATATATTTTGATCTTTTGTGTTATTTATATCTCTCAGTGTAGGATGCTGTAGTCTGCAAAGAGTTTAATTGTTGAATTGATTTGTTCCTTGATGTTGTTTATGTATAGAAGGAATATGACCAGCCCCAGGACAGATCCCTGAGGGACTCCGGAAGTGACATTAGCCCAGGAAGAATGTGTGCCATTGATTGAAACAGATGGGATAAGAAGCTATTGATCCAGCCAAGAGTGTTGTTTCGGATGCAGTAGTAGTTTAATTTATCTGATAGGTGGTGACGAGCATCCTTATCAGAATCAGGAACATTTATTATATTGTGTTTGGGTTTAATATCACTTGAGGTTGAAGGGAGTTAGTAGTTAGGTAAGAGTGATTTAGGAAAGATCTAACAAGATTTGACAAGATTGCCACCTAGAGAATATTCTCCAGAGGACAAGTTGACAAGGAAGCGTTCAGCTTATTGAGAGGCCAATTCTTTGTTTCTATGTGTGGCCTGAGGTATCTGGCGATTTTGTTTTTATACTGCAAGCATCCACACAATCAGCAGATAATTTGTTCCCTTCATTTATAGTCGTCTGTGAGAATGAATACTTTCTGGCGTGTATTCCACACTGTTCCTTCACTAGTGTTAGTTACTTCATGCTCTCCAGTCCTTTAATCTGTCAAGTGTCAGATGTCGTAATGTCCGTATGTATTGGGACACCGTACGTATTGGGACAGCGTACGTATTTGGACACCGTACGTATGGGGACACCGTACGTATGGGGACACCGTACGTATGGGGACACCGTACGTATGGGGACACCGTACGTATGGGGACACCTTACGTATGGGGACACCGTACGTATGGGGACACCGTACGTATGGGGACACCGTACGTATGGGGACACCGTACGTAAGGGGGCACCGTACGTATGGGGACACCGTACGTATGGGGACACCGTACGTATGGGGACACCGTACGTATGGGGACACCGTACGTATGGGGACACCGTACGTATTGGGACACCGTATGTTTTGTGCACCCTAACAATTTTGAAAAATTATTATTTTTCTGTACCATATGTTTTGGGACACCTTAATAAATATAATTATTTTTTGTCCCTATGTTCACACACTAAGGTGACTTTTTGCTGATGTTTACCTTTGTAAATAGGGTACAAGGTCAAAAAATAAATACAAATTTGAATGTAACGTAACAACTGGCTGTATTGAATTTTCTTATAAAACACATATTTGACTTTCTGGAAAACTTTATCAGGAGTTCATAGTGCCACCTGAGAACATTGTGCTGGATTACAAATTGTCCAACAGCGAAGTGCTGATTTTTCTGGTGCCTTGCCAAGTTTGGTGGCACCTTTGAAATGTGCATAAAACACAAACACCTGGAGGGATTACAAAAAATAAAATTGCAGAGTGCTTGTAACATTGGTGCCTATAAAGTGTGTTGTTTTCAACATTTTTCTCCAAAATTGCCATACCTATTTGGGGTCAGCACACTGTTGGACTTCCTGCTTGATTACAGATGAAAAAAGTGCAGTATATTTTTGAGAAATGACTTTTTATAATATTCACTTGCTCTGACATAAGTGCACTTGAGTAGTCAGATTTCTAGATGTGATTGTAGCAGCTGTTGACAGTAAAATGGTGTCTTTTTAGCTGATTTTACTAAGCGGAAGGGTATCTGGCAGCAATTTGGCTAGTTGACACTGTAGCCGGATTACTGCCTGCATCCATTTGTAAATATTGACGGGTGTCATACATACAGGCATTTTGCAAGAGCTAGAGATATTAGATTTTGACTAAACTCGACCAGCATGTCAATGAGATGATAATAACAGCAGGTGAGAAGTTTAAGAACCTTTATAGGTCACGTTTTCTTATAATCTCACAAAACATTAACATGGTCGCCAATGGGAAAACTGACAGTGTGCTGACCCCTACAACTGGACATTTTACATCCTGCAGTTTTTATTGCTTTGGAACACCACATTTGTACAAAGTTTGGGTATCAATAAATAAAGATTGTGGATTTCCAATGCTGGTCGTTAGCCGAGTGGTTCAACTGACTAATGTTGAGTACAGCCAGTGTAAACAGGTCTGTGGTAATCACTGCGGTTGTTTGTTTTGGTGACTGTTTACTACAGGTGTTATTATGGAGATAAGCCAGAGTGACTCAAGAGTGATTAGTGAGAAGTGTCTGGACTTGCTGCTGCTAGTCCTAGACTTGATTGTCCATTACAGCTGATTTGGAATCAGTGCAAAGCAAGGCATTTAATTGATACAGTGTCCTTGTAATTTGTTAATTAGAATGTGTTACACTTTGCCCTTGCAGGCCTGTTCACGTAAATACAGTTTTTACTTTTACGAACTTTGAAGTGTTCAGCCATGTTGTAGTTGCTACACAAAAGCTGCTGCCAGATATTCATATCCAGCCAAGTGAACTGGGCCAAAGCCTTAGTGGGTGATTGAAGACGGTTTCTAGACAGACGATCTGCCATATAGTCTGAATTACAGTTGGGTTGTTTAAAGGGTAGTTTGACTGTACCCCAGTTTTGATAGGGTAAGGTAAAGTGGCATGTGTAGGTGTGTGTTTGGGTGTGAGTGCATGTGTGCGAATTTAGTGGTTGAATTTGAAGACACAAGTTGCTGTTGTTTGATTTGTTAATGACCCTTTTTCACCCATGTGTGTTACAGCAAGAGCTTCAGCGACAACTGCAACAACAACAGCAGCAGCAACAACAGCAAAAACAGCAACAACACACAAAGCACAACCAGAGAGGCACATCGGAACAGAAGGCAGACGATAACGAAAACACTGTTGACGATGATGGCACAGACCTGACCGATGCCACAACCAATACAACGGTGACGGGGGAGGTCAGTGGTCACTTTGTACTGGTCACTCACTGGTCAGTTCTATGGTTTGTGTAGACCAAACGTAATTGACCCATTTGTGGATTACAAACTCTTGCCTGCAAAATTTTAATTTTGCAGTTTCGAAGGTCTGACACAAATCACAGAAATCTTAAGTTATGACCACACACCTTTATCGTTTGTCTTTAATTATGTTTCTGTAATTGATGGATCCAGGAACATGTTGCTAGCCAACAGTCATGAGACAGATCCTTCAGCACAGTCACTTTATAATTATGTTTGGAATCTGCAGTGGATTTTATTCCCTATATAAAATGTACGGCAATGGTGTATTTATGCATACAGCTGAGCAAAGTTAAATTTAATCATAAGTAACGATAACTAACTAAACACTAAACCAACATTGGGAATGAAGATTTTCAACAAATTCTCCCGACAGTGACCGCAAGGAAGGATTTGGGAAAGGTGATAGCGTATTTGAACACAACCTGAGCGGGCTTTTGGGAGGTAGTGTACATTGCCTGAAGTCTTGAAACATGAAAGAGATCCTCTGTGAGATTAGATCGCATTTCATAACCAGATATGTCAAGTACACCCCATCTTACTGTGGTGCGTCGTTTGTGGCTGTATCTAGTCAGCGAACAATGCAATGCAAGCATGGGCGACATGCACTTCGACAAAGACTGTGGCCGCCAGTTGCTGACGGTTACACAGCCAGGTGGAACGACAAAGAAAGGCTTTTCAATTAAACGTCGTTTCTACTGTACAAAGTGGTTGCAAATTAGGGGGTGCTGATGAGGAACTGTCGGTTTTGCCGTGACCCCGCTTTGTGGGGCTCAGATGGCCCGTGCTGATGTCAAACGGGGGCTGGTTGGGAAATACAGATTGGTGGAAAAGGCTGAGTTTTTGACCAACGCAGCCATATGGGTTGTAGATAGGTGAGGATGGTTGAAGAAAGTGATAGTTCTTTTCATGCGATTGAATAATGGGGAAGGGTGAGAGATCAGAGTGAGTTTTCAGCGTATTGAGGAGAAACACCCAGGATGTCTGTCGTGATTGATTGTCATTTAATGTATGTTGTGAAGTTGGTAGGCATTGCTGTGTGGTGACTTTGACCTGTTGTGACTGCTGGCTGTGTCAGTGGGGGATGTGATTGAGCGCTGGACTGCCAGTTGAGAGGACCCGGTTTCGAGTCGACTTACTGGTGTTTCGAAATTCGAAACTTGGGCAATTTCGTTCACTTATATTGTCTTCATCTTTCGGAAGACACACCGTAAGTAACGTTAAGCCGTTGGTCCCTTCTGCCTGGTGTCTATACCAGGGGAAGTAAAAGATCACACACAGGGGGTAAAATGTGTCACCCTAACCCACTGGATCTTGCTCCCAAGCGGCCATATTTTTGTGATAACTGGACTTACTTAAGCAAAATTTATTATGCTGAAAATGTATATTTGAATATTGTCAAGACTATGCACAACTACCTTTAGAATTATTTAAATACATTTAGAAAGTATTTGAAGAATTACTTTTTATATATCTGTGTATGAATATCAACATTGCAGTTCAACGTCATATTTGAGTCAAAACTTTCAATCAGATTTAACAGGCAAAAATGGTAAAATTATGTAAAACCGATATATTTTTGTCTTTACTATAGCTGTTGACACCTGTTACTCTACTGTTGTTGCAGGGTTGTATCTCAGTGACCGACGTCTCAAATGAATCTCCACACAATGAGGAAGGAATCCTCTTCAGTAGCCCCAACGGCACGTCGCTCATTACCATAGCAACGCAGACAGCCGAGGCTTTTCTACCCCTCGACTATAAAGATGGTTCTCGAGAGTTGGGTAACCAGAACTTGGCTGCCCTCTACCATGGGGGCTGGGCCTTGGACAGTGGTCAGTGTGGTAAGGGGCCTTTATTATCATTAGTCAATGTGGTAAGGAGCATTTATTATCTTTGGTCAGTGTAGTATGGGACATTTATAACTTTGGTCAGGGTGGTAAGGGACATGTATTATCCTATTATTTGTGGGTGTTTATGCATACATTTTAAATTGAATGGAAAATTTATAGCAGAAGAAGAGAAAATAATATTGATGCTACGCAGATGTTTTAATAAAAAGGTTGTTGCTTCGTTTGACAGCAATAAAAACTGGGTCATCTTTGGCTCATTTCAACCAGTCAGCAGCCATGTGGTATTGTACAGCAAGAGTAAAAATACTATTTCATTAATATGGTTCATATAGAAAATAGCTATTGTTATTGAAAGATCTGTTATTGAAATTTGAGTGGCACCAGTCTGTCTGTACATCAGTATTGTATGGGGCATGGTGGCATAGTGTTTAGAGCATAAGACTCTTAATCTAGAGATTCCAGGTTCGAATTCTCTTCGAATCCTATATAAATATATCTACCTGATGGGTTGAACCTTCGGGAAGTTCATTAATCTATATGAATGAGTACTTAGTAGATATGAATGTATGAATAGTCTTTGGTTTGCAACATGGTAAATGCTTCCCATAGAAATAAATATAATGTGTAGTGTTTGATTGATCAGGTCTGCCAGGTGGTCAATTGTAAAACGTTTTAAGGGAGCACGTAGTGTAGTGGTTAGCACATCCGCCTGGTATGCCAGTGCTCTGAATTCGAAATCCGGACCAGGCAGGCATGATATTTGGTATAAAAACCTGGCTCTCAACATTGGGGACTGTGTATCCCTCGTGACTTGGGGATCACGTTAATGTCATCTCAATTTGGGACATAATAGAACTACTGAGGACGACAAGCACCCTGGCAGTGACCACCCTCAGTGCCAGTATATAAAAGTTGGTTTGGTGATAATGTTCTGAAAAAGGCTGACTATTTGAATGAGACCATTACATTGTAACCACAATAATACAAACTATTCAGTTAATAGAACATTGCTGAGTGCTGGAAACAACTAGAAACAAGCAATCCTAAATACTGGAAACTGCACAATATAAAAACTTACCTGTTTTGCCTTCTATCATAAAAATTTTAGTAAGAGTTTTTATTGATATATATTTTATCATAGACTCATTGAAAGCTATCGACACCTTATAAAGTAAAAAAGTAAAAGTAAGTTCTTATATAATGCAGTGTCCAGTCCATTGGACTGCTCAAAGCGCTTTACATTTTACTCACTGGCAGATCTGTTCAATCAAACACCATCTTGACTTCTCTGGGAAGCATTCAGCCATGCTGCAATCAATGCACAAAGACTATTTGTACACAAATGTCCACCACTGTTTATAGCCAGGTACTCACTCATACAGCTGAGTGAACTGGAGCAATGTAGAGTGAACGAACTTGCCCAATGTTCAACACGGCAGCATAGGATTCGAACCTGAGTTCTCTCGATTGACAGTCCGGTGTTCTATCCACTATGACACTGCAGTATCTTTTAAAACAACACAGCATAGACGTCACCGTTACGACCAATGCCCCATGTTTCTGCTCCAGGTTCGGCAAGCGAGGGGACGCTGGCTGGGCTAGCCAATCAGGAGACGGCGAGTGTGATGAGTTTCAACTCTAGCAACATGTCGTCGGGGTCGATGCGGGTCTCCGACCAACACCTGGTAACCAGGCAACTGGGAACCAAGGTAACGGAACTCGCCGATTCATTCAGAAGCTGTAAGGTAGACTGTCGTTCAGCGCAATCACACGAACGGATTATCACAACTAACGCTGCATAATTCACTTTCTCTCTACTGATGAAATCGGTCGTTACAATGTAAAGTCAGTGAAATTTAGTATTGCAGACATATTATGATACTAGTGTAATTGAGGGATTTTTTACCTATGTAAATGTATCTATCATTTACGCATTGTGCCTAGTTGTAACTTTGAAGTTACGTTATTTCTTGTAAACTGTTAAGATACATAATATGTGTGTGCATGCATAGTTGTGCATGCATGGCTGTACTGGTCAGTTATGTCCATTTAATTCATCCTCCAGAGTTACAGGTTGCCCTGCCCCGTATGAACCTTATGAAACATGAACTTGTACTTTGTCCCAGTTGCTATGTCATAGTGATACTGTGACAGTTCAGAACATAGTCAATATAGTGTATAGGGGCACTTTAATTGACCTTCACTGGACCGATAGCTAATAACAGGCATGTCCTTAAATAACTGTTTGATGTTAGACATGTGGGCCCTCGTCCCTGAAATCAAACCTGACTGAGCCAGCATGTGGGACAAAGTACAAATGATTTAGAGCACTCCCAACAATTGTACGGGAACATGTCATGGCTGATAAATGGCCTTGTGAAGCATCTGTTTGACATCCCGATACGTGATCAGAGTGTAAGGTGCGGGTCATTTGAGAAGCGAAGTAGCACCTGGATAGATTACATGCACAGCGATCCACATAAGGAGATAGGCTGGACAATTCTGGAAATACCACAAGAGATCAATGCTGTTTGAAAGTTAGCAAACAAGGTTCGGCTTTACCAGGGTATTTGGTTAAATGGATGCAGATATTGCCAGGTTCATTGTAACCTTTGACACAATCATAGTGTTCTGCGCCTTAGCTGAAACATTGGTGGTCGGTCGGACCTTCCGCTTTCATAAGTTGGTGGTCCCACACAAAAGTTGGTGGTCCAAATATTAACATAATTACATAAGTAGGCATATATACATTTGCAGCCGTAACGCATGGCAATTATTAATATACTAATTCAGGCCAAGTCTGTCCTCATACTCCTGCATATTTACGACATTAAGATTAATGAACCAGCGAATATAAAATAACAACATAGGCAACAGTTTATTGTTGACAGAAAAACACCAGTGTTGCAAATTACAACAAACACCACAACACAAATGTACGCAGGGGACTATTCTGAACTACTCTGTCAGGCTCCAGCTGAATCCGAGTTGAACTCAGACATTGACTTACTGTCCGAGTCCAACTCGGATTTGAAGTTGGGCATCCTCGCGCCGGATGTATTCACAGGTGGATAGCGGAAATGGGTTTGAAGTCAGCCATGTTGGGTGAATCCAGCTGGACGGTGATGATAGCTGACACTGGATGGCTTCATGCGGTTTCGAACTCTTCACTCGTTTCACTATGCCAGCACTACGAAACTAAACTCAATCGATCTGTCAGCCTTGATTAGCTCGTCATTTTATTGTTTTCCAACTTGTTTTTGTACCACGCTTATGTTGAATTTCCCGCTCGGAAGTACACAAATGTCGCCATCGTTGGCACTTGTCCAGTATCCGGGCCCACCTCGACTTCGTTGTTATAACAACATTTTGGCCTAATTTTGATACCTCTTGTGTTATTGCCATTATTCAACATCATCCCATGCATATTTACATTACAAAAATATCACGTCTTGGTGCACTTTTGAAGCCCAAAGAGCAACCCAGTTTGCAACAACATACGCTGCTATATCACTCACTGCGGTAACGTGCGGCCGCAGCGGCGCAGACTGACGCAAACCAGGTCGCTCTTTGGGCCTCAAACGGGACTATATTTTCTGTGACTTTATTTTCGCCTACCGAGGATTTACACTGATGTTGCTGTGTAGGTGGAGATGGTGTACTCACTGCTGTCGATGCTGGGCACTCACGACAAGGACGACATGAGTCGCACTCTACTTGCCATGTCCAGCTCGCAGGACAGCTGCATCGCCATGAGACAGTCGGGTAGGTGGAGGGTCACTCACACAGTGAGCGGGGGTGACTGGGGGAAGATAAGTTCAACAGTTAGCTATATGTAACCTGCCCCTTTAACCAGGTATTAAGTCCTTGTCTGTTCCAGCCAAAAATAGTTGTCTAGGTCAAGTTGAGTAAATTCTGTGTTTTTGGCGGAAATGTACACCTTATAATCTCATAATGGAACAGGGGGAGTTTGGGGTGAGCCCCCCAATGATTTTGGTGAGGGGGCTGGAGATAGGGTTAACCTGCCAGTATTTTGCCGGAGGTGCAGTTGGAAATTTTGCTGAGCCTCAAGGCGGGAGCAGCTTTTGGTGGGCCTCAGGGGGTGGGTGCAGTTGAAGGTTTTGGTGGGCCTCACCCCTTAATATTGACCACATTCCGATGCCTATGAGTAATGAAAAAAGTTGGTTACAAGAGTTTAATTTAGTAATGTGAAACATTAGCTCCAAGTGCATTCCAGTTAGTTTTGAAACCAGTTTAGAGCCTTTTATAGTGGCATATGGAAGAAAAGTTTGTAATACTTTTGTAGTTATCAAGGTGATAGTTAGTTATGAGGTAACATTGGTCCTCAAGCCAGTTCTTCAACGACGTAGGGCATAGACTCGGCGGGAAATGGGGCCAGAGGGAATGTGTAGGAGTGGACATGCAATGCTCTTCCAGTACAACTGTCTTCCCAGTTACTCCCAGTAGAACCCTGTGTCTGTGGCTTGCTGGAGGCCAGTCACGGTTGAATGATCAGGCCAGTGGGGCACATCCAAAGCCTGTCATTAGGCATATCACTTTTGCCTCTTTGTCAGGCCATTTAGCGGTAATTCAATTTGTTCAACAGAAAAGCGTGGATTGTGTGAATGCATCTACCCGTGGTGATGCCGCATATGGAAGCATGCTTATCTGGAAACGTTCTCTGTCTGTTGACAGTTTGCGAAATGTGGGAGATAAGATTGTGCCAAACGATAACACAACTGATAGTATAAAGGGGGCAGGTTTTGTTGTTCTTGAGACTTTGAAATATCATATATGAATCAGATATTTTACAGATATGATCTTTGCCCATTTTGGGGAGAAAGTTTGTTCTTATCTCTGAAGAATAGATTAGAAAAACCAGTTAAATTTAGGTTATGTGTGTGCATTTTAGATAACATGCCTGAAGTAAACAACGGGTATGACCAGAATTAGTGGTGGTGGTGGTGTGTTTGTTGCTATGTATTTCATACAGATAGCTAAATACTGTTTACACAAGTGCATGTTCTCTGGTCTACTGTGAATTAAATCATCCATCAAGTTACATTTCATACAAGTGACATGGGTCAATATTATAAAAACATTCAGCCAGCTGTTCATTCCTGTGTGCTGTTTCCATGTCAGACGGCTGTAGATCCTCCCTATTACATTCCTGTGTGCTGTTTCCGTGTCACATGGCTGTAGATCCTCCCTATTACATTCCTGCGTGCTGTTTCCGTGTCACACTGCTGTAGATCCTCCCTATTACATTCCTGCGTGCTGTTTCCGTGTCACACTGCTGTAGATCCTCCCTATTACATTCCTGTGTGCTGTTTCCGTGTCACACGGCTGTAGATCCTCCCTATTACATTCCTGTGTGCTGTTTCCGTGTCACACGGCTGTAGATCCTCCCTATTACATTCCTGTGTGCTGTTTCCGTGTCACAAGGCTGTAGATCCTCCCTATTACATTCCTGTGTGCTGTTTCCGTGTCACACTGCTGTAGATCCTCCCTATTACATTCCTGTGTGCTGTTTCCGTGTCACACTGCTGTAGATCCTCCCTATTACATTCCTGTGTGCTGTTTCCGTGTCACACTGCTGTAGATCCTCTCTATTACATTCCTGTTTGCTGTTTCCGTGTCACACGGCTGTAGATCCTCCCTATTACATTCCTGTGTGCTGTTTCCGTGTCACACTGCTGTAGATCCTCCCTATTACATTCCTGTGTGCTGTTTCCGTGTCACACGGCTGTAGATCCTCCCTATTACATTCCTGTGTGCTGTTTCCGTGTCACACGGCTGTAGATCCTCCCTATTACATTCCTGTGTGCTGTTTCCGTGTCACACTGCTGTAGATCCTCCCTATTACATTTTGTACTTCATTCGTCAATGCTGCCTCCCTTATATTTATTTAGATTACTAGCTGAGTTACCCGGCATTGCCTGGTGAAAAACTGCAGTCATATGTACCAAGTACCCCAAACCCATCCTAAATGTTTCCAGCTTATCCGCATTAATAAATGGTAACTGGTCACTGGCCTAGTTGTTAGGACAGTTTTTTCCTAGAAATCTCAATCTCAATCGCTCACCTGTCCAACTGATGTAACCAGCAACAGTGGATGCTGGGCCGAAATTTCAGTCCGATACATGCAAAACTAACGGAGATGTGGGTGCACAAACACACAGAACGAATTGTTTAATACAGTCGCGCCTCATTATAACGTGCCCCATTATAACGCGGTTTCGGTTATAACGCGGTCGGTCGTGGACCCCGAATTTCTGCCACCAGGGGGAACATGGGTGCTATGACAAACTATATTAACATGGTAATAACTGTCAATTGTTTTGTGTGAAGTTATCCCCGTCTTTGTCCACGGCATGTGTATATTGAAAGAGTAGTTGGCTGACAATAAATTTAACGTTGACGTACAACTGCAATGAATCAAGTGCGAGGTGCGTCACTACGTTGCCGTTGTGTATTCTGCACTGCCAATGCTATCAAAGTTTCGTTGACTATGATTATGTTCAGTTTTAACTTTAGGAACAGTAAATGTGGAGCGAGGTATTGTTTGTTTTGCGCCGACATCAAACGAATCGTTTCCAATCTGCTAGTCATGCTCATGTCATGGCTTCCGCGGATCGCCAGGTTTCGGCCCCGGGCGGCTTGTAAAGTGCAATTGAAATTCACAAATACGCCTTGCTTAAGAATGGGTTAAATACGTTTTAATACAGATTAGTAGACAAGATCAGTAAGCTAACATTGCGTAACAAATATTAGCTTTTCGCTGCGATGAATGCAAAGCTACTGCCTGTACTGGTGCGCCAAAATATTAATTCGTCAACCGCATATGAATTGGTGAATCGTAATATTGTTCGGCACGGTAAATGTGCTTTCTAAATTGGTATTTTGATATTGATTGAAAGACGAAGTTACGCCAATTGTGAGCGTACTTATAGCTTTAAATCCTTAATAAACTCTAACACAGCGTTTCTCAAATCATTTGCGTATTCGGCTGCTGAGTGCCAGGTCATTATTTTAGATCTTACGTCAGTGGTACCATATTATCGTTCAGTTGACCGTGGTTTGTTGGTCCGTTGTTTATTTAAAAACGGTACACAATTCATGAATTTTATTCAGTTCAACAGTGTCCAAAAGTGTACGACATTTAAACAGAATACACATTGACATTGGCTGGCAGTTTAATAAGCTTCATAAACTGCGTATAGACTGCGCGACGTGCACACTTTGGTTGGCTTCGATGGCGTTCTTCGTGCAGCAGCGGTGTCGGTTGTCGTCGTAGCGCCCCTAACGGCAGATATGGGAACGCGCCACGTTTATAACGCGCCTCGTTTATAACGCGGATTCATTTCGTGGACCCCGACTACCGCGTTATAACGAGGCGCGACTAATATAGATACGTTGTATTCCAAGTTATCCAATATAACTTTTGACACTCACTTTTTATAATACACTAACTTGACGGGAGATAATTTCAACGCTAAATGAAAAAATGACACAGCTCCATCTGTAGGAAATATATGAAATGCGAAAGAGGGTGCTACTTGTAAGCGTGCGGACGTGACCAATGACAGGTAGACCTGGTGCATGTTAAGCACTGAGGATTTTCAAATGTCAATAACTTAACAGCTATTCAGCATTTCTGCATACATCCAGTGACATGTTTGTAGTTGGCAAAGTTATCTTTATGATGATATAGAAAAACATGAAATTCCGCTAATTTTCGAAAATGTCAAAATCTACGAACCATCTCAGCTAGATCACATGCACAATTTCAGCCAGATACATGCAAAACTGACTGAGATGTGCGTGCACAAACAAACAGAGAACGAACCGTTTTATAAATTAGAAACTTCTTAAGCATTATGCTGTTCCATCCTACAAACTTCCCCCTATTTACACCAGCTGTTCCATCCTTTGAACTGCCTCCCTCTGACATCTGTTCTTCCTCCAGGCTGCCTCCCACTGCTAATACAGCTGCTCCACGGCAGCGACAAAGAGCCCGGGTTGCTAGGCAACACGCGGGGCAGCAAGGCTGCGAGGGCAAGGGCAGCGGCTGCCCTGCACAACATCGTCCACTCCCACCCAGACGACAAACGGGGACGGAGGGAGGCGAGGGTGCTCCGACTCCTAGAACAGCTGCGGGCCCACTGCGACCAGCTGAGGGAGGCGATAGGGAAGTGTGGCGACGACAGCGCAGGGGGCGACACAGGAAAAACAACACCACGTGAGTAACGGACAGCTTTGAGAAATGCGTATCACGTTCTTTTTGTTCTCTGTAATTGTTCTTAACATTGAAACAAAATCCAAATTTGTCTGCAATCAGCAACACTGAAGTACCAATGTTGTGAAAAAGTCCAAATACATGACGCACACAATATGTCAGTCCTATGACTACATGGTGCAAAATTCAATATGTAACTCAGGTGGTGGAGACTAGTTTTTAGTAAGCTCCAACTGACTTGTGTCATTACTCTGCGTCCGCCATACGCCGTATCTCAGAAACCGTTCAGCAACTTTTTCTCTAATTTTGCATAGATGTATCTTAGGATACTGCCACTGCACGAGAAATTTGTATTTGATTGAATCATTCTAAGGACCCCATAGGGCCATCCAGGGCCCATGAAACTGGTAAATTTTCATATTTTGCCTAGTTAAAAAAAAAACTCTTCAGTACCCTTTTCTCTGATTTTGCATAGACATTTTATGTGGTAGTGCCACTATACACAAGAAATCTGTATTAGATTGAATCATTCTAAGGGCACCTCAGGGTTCCCCAAAATGAAAAAATGTCCTGCTATTTCGCTGATCTCTATTTATAACTGGATAGTGGACTTTGCCCTTATCGCTGGGGTGGCTGAGTGGAACAGCCAGCTATAAAGCTGTGTATTTATCTAGCCTTGGCTCACTGCCTGCCATTGTCCCACTGTCAAACAGAATGACTCCATGTGGGCTGTAACTATAATGTGTAATGGAAATCCCTACTGCACTGGCAGAACTTGAGAAACTTTAAAACAGCAATAGACACAAGTATCAATGCAATATATAACGATATGATCTAGGATGAAAATAACATAGTTATAAAATAATATATAAAATAAAATAACTTAGGTACACTCGAAACGGTTAAAGCATATTTAGCCAAAAATTAAAATATTATTAAGATGTTTTACTATACATGTTGCAGCTTTTATTTCACTCCAGTTCAATTAGTATTATGTCAAAATGCACACTATGTATATGTACATTGTGAACAAATAAAGTTTTATCATAGTTCATCTTTCTTCTTTCCATTCTGGGGGAGGGTGGTAGGGCAAAATAAGAACAGAAAATGTGTGCACATTTTCTTAAACAACCTTTAACTATGCTACATGCGAGATTGCAGCTCACCAACTCTCCTGCAAGGTTTCTACAACCACTGGAAAACGGCCTAAATAGCAGAGTATCGGGATAAAATACTACAGTATTTTTAATAACAAATTAACAAATATATACACTCTTCATGAAACGGTCTACTCAAATATTTTATTTCCAGGTGTATCTCCACTAAACATGTCAATATTTTACTTTTATCATAACCCTTAATGATCTGTAACTATGATTAACTAAAAACCATTTCATTAATAATTACAAACTCACAATTTAGTCCAAAGAACTTCAGGGCCTGTTGGCCCATTTTTTAAATTTAAACACCCAGAAGTTTTAAAGAATGGGCCCATCTATGTGGTCATTTCCAAAGTCCATGGAATGTTTTCATTGGCTAATGTTTTTTAAATAAAATTTCAGTGGCATACACATACATGTAATAGTCATACTCATGTTTGTAGATTTGGTCTGTCACAACCTTTTTTGCTTTGTTTTGTGGAAACCCTCTTAAAACCCAATCTGCTGGATCTCATATCAGCATGCAAGAGCACATACTTTACTCACTAAATCAGTTAGGTCCAAGACATTGTGGAACATTTTGTCAAATTATTTTCATGAAATAACATATTTCTTACTTGTCTGCTGCAGTGTTGACTGACATCGACCATCACCCTGGACCAGCCATTGCTGCACTGATGAAGCTATCTTTCGATGAGGAGCACCGCCACGCCATCTGTACACTAGGTGAGTAACCGACCGACGGAGAGATTTTATCATTTCCTGTTGAGGCAGCTTCAGATTTTAGAAAAAGACATTTAGTTCTAGTTAGCACGTAAGATTTGTTTCAGTGTGCCAGTTAACATTGGACACTGGCTCCTCACGAAATGTCCAATTTTAATTAACTGTTGTATCTTAAAAACTAATCATCACAATTTGATAACAATGTTAAGAGTGTTACATCTGTATGAAAAGAAGGACACTTTTGACATAATAGTCAGTTTGCATGATGGTAACAAGATAATCCTAGAAAAAGCTGGGGTTATGTTGTGTTGGAACGTCCCAAGGAAAATTGAATTCATTAAAAAAATTATTGTAACAATAATATATTAAGTTGTGCAGTGAAGACCTTTGGCTGAAGAAAGATAAACATGTTGATACAAATTATTATTTTGTAGTAGTTTATGTGTTTTGTTAATTTATAATCAAATATATCAAGTATTATTCTTTTTTCAGTCAAACTAATTTATGGCACAATTTAACATATTATTTATTAGAATAAATAAAAAATGGAAACATGTATAATACATTGAAAATTATATCAAAATGGGATGAGTTGTTTTAAAGTTTATGACAGTTAATTAAAATATGACATTTCGCAAGGAACGTCAACTTTTTAGATATCCTGTGTGTTGTGCATCATCTCAGCAGTCATTGCCAACCAGCAGAAATTGCTCCACCCCAAAAACTGCAAAATTTACTTGATATTATGAATGATGTATCTCACTTTAAAACTGTTAAACTGGAAAGTCTTAACAGTTCTAGTTCTAGTTGTTTCCAGCACTCGGCAACGTTCTATTAACTGACTAGTCTGTATATATTGTGGTTACAGTGATCTTATGAGGTCTCATTCAACTAGTCAGCCTTTTTCAGAACATTATCGCCAAGCCGACCTTTCTATGCTGGCACTGAGGGTGGTCACTGCCAGGGTGCTTGTCGTCCTCAGTGGTTCTTTTACGTCCCAAATTGAGACGCTATAGAGTTTGGTAACCCCTTATAATGTAAAACATGATGTATACCGACTGTGCTGTAATTAAAGAAATAACACCATAAGAACCACAATCGTTGCAATGTCATCGAAACAGTCAATGACATGTTTGGACAATTTTTATGAGCGTTATTTTAATGTAGAATGAGTCACTTAAATTAGAATGCGTATTGAATTTCTTTTTGATGTTGTAGGGGGTCTCCACGCAATCGCAGAGCTCCTGGAGGTGGACTACGACATCAATGGCAACACGACGGAACAGTACAACATCACAATGCGGCGCTATGCCTGCATGGCACTCACAAACCTCACGTTCGGCGACGGAACGAACAAGGCGCTTCTGTGTTCGATGAAGCCAGCGATGGCCGCCCTGGTGGCGCAGCTGTCGTCTCCAAACGAGGATCTCCGCCAGGTGGCCGCGAGTGTGCTGCGAAACCTATCGTGGCGCGCGGACCTCGCGAGTAAAAAGACATTGCGCGAAGTCGGCAGCGTCACCGCTCTCACCTGCGCCTGTATGGAGGTGACTAAGGAATCAACACTCAAGAGCATCCTCAGTGCCTTGTGGAACTTATCCGCGCACTGCAGCGAGAATAAGGCAGATGTGTGTGCCGTCAACAACGCGCTCGCATTTCTCGTCGGCACGCTGGGATATAAGAGCCTGACGAAGACACTCGCAATCATCGAGAATGGCGGCGGGATCTTACGGAATGTGTCTAGTCATATCGCTGTGCGGGAGGACTACCGCCAAGTGCTACGCAAACACGGCTGTCTCCAGATCCTACTCAAACACCTTCGCTCTCCGAGTCTTACGATCGTCAGCAATGCCTGTGGAACTCTATGGAACATCTCAGCGCGATGTCCTGAAGACCAGCGAGCATTGTGGGAGATGGGTGCTGTGAGCATGCTCAGGAACCTTGTGCACTCAAAGCACAAGATGATTTCGATGGGTAGCGCTGCCGCGTTGAAGAACCTGCTGTCGGCGAAACCGGCGCTGGGGATCACAGATGGCGACAGGTTCAGCAAGTCGAACCTGCCGGGGCTGCATGTACGTAAACAGCGCGCGCTCGAGGCTGAATTAGCGAGTCAAGATCTCGCCGAGACCTGCGAGAACATGGAAAGTCCACAGGGCAGTCCGACAGAGTCGCGCAAGTACACATTTAACAACGTGCGGCCGAAGTGCATTCTGAAGACAGAGAACGGTGGTGTGTTCCAACCGGACGAGTTCGCTCTGCTGCATCGAAACGCGCTGCTGCGGGGTCAGAGATCGAGCAGCAGCGATCGCTCGCCGCTCATCGAGAGCTGTCTAAACACACCGCAGCAGAAGTCGGTGTCACGGTCGAGTAGTCAGGACAGTATTGGAAGCATCCACTCGGATATTTCTCACGACCGCGCTCCGCAACACGCGATGGTAGGCCGCGGCAGCAAACTGCGCCAGGAGCGCCACGCGGCGAGCGCACAGTCTGATCACAAGAAGAACGGACAGGACCTGCACCCGAACAGCCGCATCATGCAGGTCATGCAGGAAGTTGCAATGCATGCTGGGATAGACGCCGGGCCATACGTGAAGGAGTATCGCTGCGAGTCGCACTCGGCCGACAACACACCACCTAGTGTGCGTAAGCTGCACGGCAGCCGGTCGACCACGAGCGCCCGCAGTCAGATCCCCCTGGTGTGTCGCAGCAGCGAATTCAGTTGCCACACTGGCGACCCGCAACCAGGCGACTCCATGCTCAACTCCAGCCTGCAGTTCGATAGTACCTTCGCGAACGTGACGCAGCGTATCGAGGACATGTGCAGGGACAGTTCAGAGCCGGAGCAAGACGAACCCATCAACTACAGCATCAAGTACTCTGAGACCCCCCAGACAGTGCCTTCTAGTCCAGGCGGATCAGCGTTCGTAAAGCCGCTATCGAAAGCTGGAGCGTTCGCTGTCACCAGGTCGATGCCATTTAACGGGTGCGAGAAACTGCTGACTGTGAAATCGGGTAAAGATAACACCACAATGGTGTCGTCTGCGACGCCCTACACTGCCACAAACGGCTATACGAAATCTGATCTAGACATAGAGACGATGGATCAGCCGACTGACTACAGCATTCGGTTCGCAGAGCAGGACGATGACAACAACTTCACCGACCAACCAATCAACTACAGCACCCGCTACAGCGAGGCTGATGACCAGTCATGTGACGTCAATGTTGCCCCGCCGCCTCCGGGTATGTTCGAGCCCTGCGTGAATGATGACAATGTGCGGACATACTATACCGAGGGTACCCCGTTGACGTACCTGTCGACGGCAACATCAGCGACGGACTTAAGTGGGAGACCGGGTAGTGCACCTGCATCAGGTGTTATCCGTGTGCCTGGCCAGAAACCAGCCATTGTACATGTACATAAACCAAATGTCCGACAGTCACAAGCGTGCAGCGAATCGGAGCACATGAGTGCCACTGGCAGTCACAGCACAGGACAGAACACGGGGTCGACAGTGATTCTGAAGAACCCACCACCAGATGGCAGCAGCATGCAGCGAGAAGCAAAGAGTTCGCCACCGGAGACGAAGCCGTTGAGTCAGCCGCCGTCGCTGTACTCATACAATGACAGCAGCGCATCGGGAAGTCCCAGTGAAAAACTGACAAAGTACTGTACAGAAGGCACGCCACTGTGTTTCTCACGTGTCAGTTCACTGAGCAGTCTACACAGCAGCGATGCGCATGACAGCCCACCGCCGGTAGCCAATCAGAGCAAGCCGGACGGCGTGCTACAGAGCATTGATGAAAATCGCAGCCTCGATGTGTCGGCAAACTCGCAGAATGACGTGACGCTGAAGCACGACATGACACACGACGACAGTTTCCAATCTGGCAACGCCACGTTGTCGCACGCAACCCCGCCAGTGGGTGGAACCACCAAGTGTGTGACATTCGACGAGAACAACCAGGTCGAGGAGACACCGCTGATGTTCTCGCGCTGTAGTTCTCTCGGCTCGCTGAGTAGTTTTGACACTCACTCCGTTCACAGCTCCGTCGTGAGCGAGTACAGTCGTAGGGCCAGCGAGGTCGTGTCACCGTCCGACCTCCCAGATTCCCCCAGCGAGACGATGCCACCCAGCCCGTCACACTGCAAGTCGCCAGCTCGTTTAGATTCGGACAGCTGCATGAAATTGAAACTTGCACCGTGTATGCATAAAATCGCCGTCAAATCAATGCCAACGAAAGCGTCGGCTTTGTGTGACCGCGGAAAGACGCCGGGGAAAGATTCGTCCGGTAGCGACCACTCAGTGACGGCGTTCACTGCGGAGACACTCATGCCGTATGCGGTCGAAGATTTTCCTCCCGGGGCGCTGTCGACGACTGGCAGCAGTCTGAGCGCGCTCACAATCGATGACGAACCGCGCATCATGAAGGAACCAGATCTGCGGTGCGTACCACTGGGAAAAGAGCGTGACACACCTCCCGAGATTAACACGACAGGAAGTGTGAGCAGTCACGAGAATCTCGACGCCACCACCATCACGGTGAAGGAAGTCGACGTTGGTGCGACAGCAAAAGAGGAGGATGAAGACGACGATAACGATTCCGTTTCAGAGGGTGAAGAGGAGATGATCGCCCAGTGCATCAGTCTAGCGATGCCTGCAAACTCAAAGAAGAAGATCAGAAAGAGTTCGTCAGAGAACTCAATGAAACGGCGGCTTGCTTATCCAGTGTCAAAGCCAGGTTGTTCTTCTACTGGTCACATTGGTGGTATGGACAAATTGACGCCACTTCGAACAAGCACCAGCTTCCATGGCACGGGTCTTGAAGACACGTTTGATACCGGTGGTGATTCTGTATGTAAATTTGCAACAGAAGGCACGCCGCTAAACTTCTCCAGTGCTGCATCGCTTAGTGATATCAGTGTGGATTTGTCGGACGATCCGGACGAGTGTGAACTGGGCAAGACGTCAGACAACCTACATTCCCACTCACACCTTTCGTCAAAGGGCAACAGTTTCCTCATGGACGACGCAAAGTCAGACTTCAGCTCGTTCTCTGAAGACAACGAAGACCTGCTTTCTGAAGCAATACAGTCTGCAATGCCAAAGAGTAAGAAGACATCGAAGAAGGTGACAGAACACAACCGCTCTGCAACCGGACGTGACGTTACGAGTGGCTGTACAGCGCCACCTACCAACGCCAATGTGCCTGATATGGTGTTTGCGTGTCACGGTGATTCAGTGAAGACTTACGCCACCGAGGATGTTCCACTGGATTCGACAGACAGCAGAAAGATGGGATTGGTGAACACAAATGGTGCGTTGTTTAACAGGAACGTGGCGCCTGACCTGTTTCACCACGATGCTCCAAGCAGCCATGATTCTCCACGAATTTTCGCCGTCGAAGGAACGCCGAGTTCGTTCTCTTGCAACGATTCACTCAGTTCGGTCAGCTGCGACGAAGACACCGATCTGACCAACGATAAACTGGACATCAAGATGGACACGGCTCCAGCAGACGGTGCCATGGGCTGCATGACGCCTCATTCGAAGCTGTTTACTCCTCGCAAACCCGGCATCCAGTCGCCGCTTATTGCGCGGCTGAAGAGCACGCCATGCAAGAAGCTGGCGTCGGAGCCGAGCATGCACTCGACGCCGTTGTCGAAGCATGATCACGACGAGAACCCGAAGATGTATGTCGTTGAGGGCACGCCCATGTGCTTCTCCCGCAACTCGTCGCTGAGTTCGCTCGACAGCGACGACCACGAGGCGTTGGCCAATCACAACGCGGAACCAGCGGCGGCGTCACACGACAATGACCAGAACGCCACTTTCGGAGAGGAAGACACGCCGGCGAATTTCTCAGCCAACAGCTCGTTGAGTTCGCTGAGCGTGGAATCACTGAGCTTTGAGCCAACGCCGTCAGAGAGCGCGCTATTGGAGGAATGTATCAATGCCGCGATGCCAAAGAGCCGAGGTAGAAAGCGCAAGGACACGCGCCTGCCTCTCCCGGCGTCAAGCGGCAGTCGACTGAGAGCGTCACCAAAGGGTGCGTCGAAGAACGACACGGCGGCAGAACAATCGTCTGGTGAGAATCAGTCAAAAAACGTGCAAGGGCCTCAAGTGAGGAAGGAAGGAGGGAGACCACAGGTTGACGAGGGAGGGCGTAGGATCGAAGCGCCCTTGCTGTTGACGTCTGTGATGCAGAAACAGTGCAAAGATGCCACTAATCGGGAGAAGCTACACATCGCCACGAGGACGTGCGCGGCCGGTTCCTTGTCGTTGTCAGACAACAGGTTTGAGGACGACGAAAAGCCAGACTCGCACGCTGGGAGCGAGCAGGAGAAGTTTGTAGCCGAAATAGGACTGAAGTCGAGTGTAACCGATGAAATGGTGTCGTTCTCTCTTGAGGCCCTTCAAGCGGGTGATGACGGAGGTGGGAAAGAAACCAAAGAGACGTGTATCAGTGCTATCAGAAGTGACACGCAAACCAGGCAGACCACCGACGGTGACACGTGTGATGACGATTTAAACAACGCATTCCAAGACGTTGACGAAGGAGTTGACGATGTGGATGACACGGCGTGTGTCATGAACGCGTCAGACTTATTAATACAAACTGAAGACATTGGCGAATCTGACATAAATGACGTAAAAATGCGCAATGATATCGAGATAGATATCACGGAACCAGACATCGACGCATTGCCAGAACCCGACGGGGATATCGTCGATTACGATGACGTCGACGTCGCGTCGGAGATATTCGAGAGTGCAACCCGCCTGGCCGAACGTATGGTGCAGTCGACCGACAGCGTGCTGTCGATGCGCCGCCACCTCCTGGCCAGCACCGACACCGGCGAGGAGTCGGACATCATGAAGGAGAGTTTCCCCGACATGAGCTCGTCTCTCGTGTCGGACATCACGACGCCGGGAGACGAGGACAGGAGGGTGGTTCTCGCGGGCAGTGTCCACTCGACAGGTCAGCCCGAGGAGATGACCACGAGGGGGAAGGATGTGGAGAGGACCGGTGAGGCGGTCGATGGTGACGACATGGAGGCGACCGTCGTCGAGAAGCCGGGCTCTGAGGACGCGGCCATCGACATTTCGATGGAGGAGGAGCAGGCACTGCAGGAGAACATCAACATCATCCTATCGGAACTGTCGCTAACGCGTCGTCTGTCGAGCAGCACCATCGGCGATGACGACGACGACAGTGGGAACAGTGGGAACAGTGACCACGACGACGTCGTCATCGACGACAGCTACGTTGGCGTCGACGACGACTTCCTAATCGCCAACGAGACACTGTCGCTCGTCTCCAACGACTACATGTCAGACACGACGTCCGACGTCTCCATGACGATGTCGGCGAGCTCTAGAACCATGTCGGAACACCGGAGCGACGCGACGTACGACCTGAGCGGGTCGCGTGACAACATCAACGACAGCGACAACGAGATTGAGGTTCAAACTGGGGCAGTCACAATGGCAACGGATAGTGCCGAGACGCGCAAAGGACCGAGGATCCTGAGGCCCGGTGAAGCGACGCGTGTGCAGACGGAACGGCAACAACAGCAAGCGGAAATTGAACCGGCGAGCGGCGCCATGAAAGTGGTCCGGGGTCGCCGTCGGCCGCTGTCAGCGCCACGTGTCGTACGCAGTGTGACTTCATCTGCCACAAAGACAGTCACGACGATGTCGTCGTTGTCGCCGGGAGGTGCCAAGGCAAGATTGCAGGGCGCTCCGAAGAAACCTTCGCCGTTCGCCAACCGCGCTGCGCCGAAACCGCAGCAGAAGCTGACGGGCACAGGCGTGTCGCCGCAGAAGGGCGCCGTTCGTCCGACGGCCCGACCGGCTCCGAAGACTCCACCACGCAGCAGCTCCATCGCCACGACAAGGGCGGCTGTAACGAGACTCGCCAGTCCGCGAACTCCGCCGACGAAAACATCGCCCGCAAAGCCTTCTCCTTGCCGCGTACAGACTCCCAACAGAACGCCGGTGTCGAGGATCACTCCGTTGGCGAACGGGCAGAAGGCAAGCCCGAAAGGCGCAGCAACTAAAGCGTCACCACGCACTGGCATTAAGCCACCGGGGGTCAGCGCCAGACCGCCACCGACGTCGACGAAGTCGAGTTTGCCAGTAATTGGGAAAACCGGCGCTGGTGTCGGCTCCGGTATTCCATGTTCGTCGAGAATGACGTCAGCAAAGGCTCTCACAAAACCAGTTGTCGCGACAGGCAGTGTTGTCGTGGAGAGGCCGAAGCCTCCAATCAAACAGGGAACCTTCACGAAAGAGCTGACCACCGATGACATGAACAAATCGGCCGACGAACTGTCGGATGATACGGATCATAACGGGAACGAGATGTCGACGGAAGGCAGCGACGAGGCGGTGGCGAACAGGAAGTCGACCGAAGTGGATGACCAGGAGAAAGGCATATGTGAGGGACGATTGACCAAAATTACCCCTCCACAGGCCAGTCAGACGGCTGCACAGCGAGCGACCACTGCAGCGTCACAGGCGTCGTGGTCGAACGCTCTCGGCGGCCACAGTTTCGTCGTCGACACATCACAGAAGGAAGGATTTTCGGCGCCGTACAAGCAGCTGCAGGTGCAGCGCAACTCGAACAAGCCACCGCCCGCGATGACGACCAAGACAGTCACCACGAAGACCGTCGTAGTGAAATCGTCTGGCATTGTCGGTCGGAATGTGCTGAGCAAGAAGAGCGTCACATCGCTCACGAAGACGAGCAGCGGTGGCTCGCTGAACAAGAGCAGCAGCGGCAGTTCACTGAACCAGAGCACCCGGAGTATCCCCGGCGCGAGGACGCCTGTCAGAGCGGCCCTCAACAAGAGCGACAGCTCGTCGAGTGTCAACAGGACAAGCCGGTCATCGACGCCGGCCGGACGGCGCCAGTCGCCGGCGGGTTCCGCGTCAAGCGAGTGCAGCTCCTCGTCCACGGTCACCAACAAGAAGGCGGCCGTCAGCAAGATCGCCGGTATGTGGAAGCGAGACGGCCAGAAAGCCGGCAGTGCGAAATCTACCCTCGTGAAAAGTAAAACGCCGCAGGTTAAGGCCGTCACCCCGCCAAAGAGGATATCGTCGCTGAAGAACGCACGGCGTAGTCTGCCTGCCGGGACGAAGTTCAACGCCGATTCGTCGACGTCGGAAACCGACGCGAATGAGCCGTCGGCGCAGGAGTCGCTGCCGAAGAGCTCGACGTACGACAAGCTGCCGGCGGCGGCGGGGGGTAGCGGGGCTGATCTGTCGGAGGCGGGCAGCGACGAAACGGACAGCGGCGCAGTCGCGCGCAATCCGCCGTCTAACGCCAACGCACAAAGCAAGATGTGGAGGCGCACGTACACGATAGACGACGCGAAATCTTCCCCATCCACGTCTGCCGCCGGCGCGGACGACAGCAAGAAAGCCGAATCCGCTGGCAAGAACAAAAAGTCGAGCATCTGGCGACGCCCCAAAACGAAAACCACGAAGCCGGAGAAGAGCGAGCAAAAAAGCGAACAGCCGAAGAAGCGGTTCAGTCTGTGGCGAAGGGATACGTCGGACAGTGCGAAAGGCGGTAACAAGGCGGGCGCGAGCAAGATCCCGGGTTTGCTGGGCGGAGAGAAGAGAGAGAGGACAGCGAGTCGGGAACGCGTCGAGTATGGCGCCGACGACGAAGATGAACGACGAACGGCCAAATCGCCGACGCGACCGTCCATATTGAGTCCGCTGTCTAGTCCGCCTCGGCCGCCGCAGAACGCCGCCATCGTGCCGCCGTTCAACTACACCCCGGCGCAACCGCCGACGAAGGTTCCCGCGGTCGTGGTCGACGCCGGCCCGAAGCAGATCACCCCGCCCGTCGTCCCGTCTCCCACACGGCCAACGACAAAGACTGAGATGTTGATGGCGCGGCGACGCTCCTATCTGAACAGTCTGAAGAGTGAGTCGAACGACGAGGCTGACCGCAGCAAGCGGGCATCGTGCCTAGTGACCACCGTGTGACCAGAGTCGCAGAACTGAGCGAGGCACGATGCCTCGCGACTAAGTGCCTGTTACAGTCGGCTGGTGCGTGCGACAAGTCGTCGCCATGTCTCCAAGTGTGGCGTCACCGTTAACAGTGACTACGTTACACACGTATGCCACGTGGTTCACGTACGGCCGTTCGAACCGAGAAGTCGACAGTGTCTCGTAGGCCTCATGACGACGCGATGCCGCCGGCACAATGCACAGATGCAACTCGGTGTTTCTCTGTCCGCTACCCCAGTGTTCTCTAGTCAGACGATTGCCTTCTGGAATGTTTACCACGTCGTGTTCAGCGGTTCCGTGTAGTTAGTGGGGCGTGCAATCAGAGACCGGTCTAGCATTTGTGATCGCAGCCCGGTACTGATGTTTAGTGAAACAATTCCTTTGTACGTTCAACACAGTGGCTAGCTTGCATCATTCGGTGGCCAAACTTGCATGCGTACGCATTTCGTACAGACTAAATATACCACGTCCGGTGCGTTTGCTGATTCGTAATCGTTGACAGTGATTGGTTAATTACGGTGTCACGTGTTCAAATCGATGTCAGGAAGTGTTTTGTACCCTTAATTATTGTGTGACATAATTATTCATAGATCATGTTCAAATCCATGCCGGGAAATGTTTTGTATGCTATTTTCGGCCGCGAGAAAGCTACCGATATCGAGATCTTGTACTACAATTTGCAGAATTAAGTAAATATTGAATGTATGTTTTGTGTTAACTGTCGACTGTGCGTGTTTACGTTGTAGTTAAGTGTTCGTGGTTTACGTCTCCCGGGGAGAGATTAAGCGATATACACTATCAGCTTCTGAAGCTATCGTTCATCGTGCGACATGTAAAGGCCAGGATATTGAAAAAATTCAGCACCTGTGTTACGAAAGTGGACAAGAACGCGTGCGTGCGTGCGTGCGTGCGTGCGTGCGTGCGTGCGTGCTTACATACATTTATATAGAATGTACGTTTAAATGTAGAAAGTAATTCAGCATAGTAGCAGGCGAATAACCATAAGAATATACGTTCATTAATTAATGGACTTATTTACACATTATTTTAAAATTGGCGATGGGGTCACTCAAGAGTTGTCAATGGATTAAATCAATGAAGCATTTTAATGGCATAGATAATAGATAGATAATTTTATGAAATGGTCGCATGTTGATGTATTTTGTTTTAATTTATTACGTAGTAAATATTACGATTCCAATATACGTGATCGTGTTGTTCCTGTTGTAATCTCTGAAAGAAGGTTCTTCAGTAGGACAGTTAGTTGTGTTTGAGTGACGTCCTCCTTCGCCAGTTATCTGTAATGTTTTATGCGTATAGATTTGTAGTCCCCGAACCGTGTTTTCTACCAGTAGATTTTGTCAGCTACCTTGGCGATCTAAGGACCCATCCAGTACAGACTCCATTGCCAAACTGAAGTGATGCCGTCTGATGGTAACATTCAAACTATGCGTCTGAGACCAGTCTCTCTTCCCGTTTGTAACGGGCCGGAAATGGTCACGTGCCAAAACCAGACGCCTGCTAGGATTGTACCAGAAATATAAGTTGCTTCTAAAGCGAGTTGTGCAAGTATTACATTAAATATGTCAACTGTTAGCATACATAGCATAAATATAAAAGGTAATAACTTGTGCAACTATTGGTAGGAAACCTAATAAAGGCCGCAATAAGAAAACACTTTGCACAGCAGCTATTTAGAGGGCAACAGTCATGTCAAAGGTGCAGGTTAAATTGTTCACTTCACTTGCGCGCGCAGAACGCAAATGATGACGACATTAGTATTGGCTAGGCACACCGGTTCATACAACTGGGCAAGAGTCGTAAGCAACACTACAGACGTCTCAACAACCTTCCAGTTAGCTATCCCCCGTGTTACCTGTGACTCGTAATAAATGAATACATACTTGTAGTATACAATGCCAGCTCATTGTTTACGACAAATGTACGTAACCGCTGGGTAGCGTTACCTTTAAGGTATTGAAACATTCCCCGTATATACGGGTTTGTTTGTATCTTGGAGAACATACATAATAATTTGTCCTCATCTTGACCAAAATGTTGCAACGATTCACGTATAATTGATCACCAGAAGACGCCACCGTATGACAACTCAGATTGTTCGCTAGATGGCAGCGCACATTCGGTTGATTTAGGTGAGTAGGCTCTACCTGACTGTAGACTTTTGTGAGGATAGTGGTTTATAACTTCTCAGAGAAGTCTTGATTTTAGATGGTGTTCAAATTAATAAGTCTTCCAGGGGATGACGGGTAAAGCGCGTTAAGTAGTCACGAGGATTGGATCCTGCGCTTTTATAAGAATTCGCATTTATCGTGTTACGGGGGAATGAAACATTCGAACAACCACAGCCCAAACATAAGAACGTAATGATTATCGTTTACAGTCCATATCACCATCATTTGATGAGCAGAGCGTCATGGTATGTTTTGAATATTTTTTAAACTTGGCCAGACACCGCTTCACACAGTAATTCAATAGGAAACACAGCATAGGTCCCAGAAAAACACGAAGCGCATACAAAAACAAAATATATTAATTTAATGCACTGCGTGGCTACGGCATATACGAGAATGCTAGGAATCAACTTTTCAAAGGAAGAATTCCCAGAGAAAAAACAGGTTACAGATGATGAATTCGGCGTGTCCGCCGGCGGTATGCTATGCAAGAGTCTGCGGTGGTCACTTCCAGACGTTGTTTGCAAGACTAAAAACGAATGTAACAAACATGGAAAGACGGCGAATGTCAAAATAGAATTCTTTGTTAAAGACACATGTCCCTCTTTGGTAGTTTTTTTCTCAACATGGTGTGGAAGAGTACAACATAACTACTACAAACGACCATGCGGTTTGGAGGGCCATGATGGCCAACGCCAACTGGGACAGACATTGCACTTAGAAGAAGTAGATGCAAATGTGTAGTTGAGTTTATTGAACACAGTATACCTGTCTGTGAGACAGATGCACATATGATAGACCAGGGGACATTTTTGTTGTCTGATTACTGAGAAATGCGTTACGTGTGGCTGTTTGCAGTTTCACTATGTGAACATGTCAGTTCTCCTCTTGCAAGTGAATTCTGGGATATGTATGCGTCAGCACAATTCGACCAACCTGGAGAGGGCTCCTATGTATTGAACCATGCGAGCAGTCATAGTCATAACGGCGACTGACAGCGAGAGAGAGAGAGAGAGAGAGAGAGAGAGAGAGAGAGAGAGAGAGAGGGAGAGGGAGAGGGAGGGAGGGAGGGAGGTAGGGAGGGAGGGAGGGAGGGAGGGAGGGAGGGAGGGAGGGAGGGAGGGAGGGAGGGAGGGAGGGAGGGAGGGAGGGAGGGAGGGAGGGAGGGAGGGAGGGAGAGGCGAGAGAGAGAGAGAGAGAGAGAGGCGGAGAGAAAATGATACGTCTAATGACAGGCTCCACTGGCCTGATCGTTCAACCGTGCCTGGCCTCCAGCCAGCCAAGGACACATGGCTCTATTGGGAGTTACTGGGAAGACCGTTGTACTGGAAGAGCATTGCATGTCACTCCTACACATTCGCTCTCTCTGGCCCATTTCCCTCTCCCTCCCTCCCCCTTTCTCCACCTCCCAGGGAGGGAGGGAGGGAGGAAGGTAGGGAGGGAGGGAGGGAGGAGGGAGGGAGGGAGGGAGAGGTAGGGAGGGAGAGAGGTAGGGAGGGAGGGGAGGTAGGGAGGGAGGTAGGTAGGGTGGGAGGGAGATAGGGAGGGAGGGAGGTAGCGAGGGAGGGAGGGAGGGAGGGAGAGGTAGGAGGGAGGGGAGGTAGGGAGGGAGGGAGGGAGGGAGGGAGGGAGGGAGGGAGGGAGGGAGGGAGGTAGGGATGGAGGGAGGTAGGGAGGGAGGGAGGGAGGGAGGGAGGTAGGGAGGGAGACGATGACGGCCATTTTGAACTCCCAGATGACATCCATACTAATGTTCTTCCTTTGATCCCTTGTGGGGTGGGGGAATCCTTGGTATGTAGAGCCTAAGATATAATATATCATACATGTTGATAGGCCTTATAAACAGGTTTCATATGCATCCAACACAATTATTAAAACCATGACTAGTTCACCAGGTTTATATGCCCTAGATTCAATATAGGTAGACAGGGAGGGAGGGAGGTAGGGAGGGAGGGAGGTAGCGAGGGAGGGGGGTAGACCAGAGACCATGACGTATTTGTAACCATTAAACTGGCTAATAACTGTTCTGAAACCCGATATCCGTGACCACCAAATATTCGTTGACGTCACTTTCACAAACATTGCAGTTGGTGGAATAAAATAAGTTCTATTGTCTCGGTGTTGCCTTGTAAAGTCGGCGTTTAGATAGTTGTGGTTGGGTGGGGTGTTACAGAGGCATTACTAAATGAACTTGGTGTTGACGCTTACCATGAATGTTATTCTTTGTTACCAGAAAACTGGTTGTGAAGTTAATAGCAACGTCGCAATAAACATAAAATAAGTATCTATTGTGCTGCTGGCACATGCATCACATGGCTTTAGATGTTTCTTAATGGAAATGGAAGCACGGTTCTGTCGGCGCTGGTAGAGACGACGTTTGAAACAAGTGAAAAGTATTGCAAGGAGTAAGCTCGTGTCGTTCGCCAGTCCATTGCTCGGATCGGAATGGAATCACACACACTACCGTGGAATCACACACACACGCACACACATAAAAACACACGCAAAACACACATACACGCACACAAACACGTAAAACACACGCAAAACACACATACAGACACGCGCGCGGGCATACACACACACTTTTCTTTTGAAGGTAATATAAAATGTGCATGCACTAATGTTTTGTTTGTTTGTTTCTGCATGAACTTACAAATGTAATACACAAACTAGAACAAAACCAACCATCAAAGCATATATAATCGTCATAGTTTTGACATTCGTACACATACGAATACGCTTACTAGCTTTGCATAAAGGAAAACCATATACGCTAACGCCTGCATGTTATATGGTGTTACCAGTAAACAGATTTCGAACAAAATATTTATGTTTAAAACAATTCCTTCAAACAAGCCCCGGCCTTCGCTATATTCATTTAAAACAATTCCGGTATTTAGAGCACCGGGCAGCTTCGTCTAGGAAGAAACGACAATGTCACTAGCCATGCCACTGTGACGACAACGAACACTCTTGCTGACATCCTGCCGTCAGGTAGACCTTCAATGAGGTGCAAATGCATCTGGTTGATCTACGGACATCGGTGGCGACAATAATGATTGCTGTGACGATGTGGCCACCCACCGATAGGAGT
>OZ023208.1:45182973-45190835 GCA_963995525.1 Escarpia spicata | reverse complement strand
GTTGCAACACACACACACACACACACACACACACACACACACACACACACACACACACACACACACACACACACACACACACACACACACACACACACACACACACACACACACACACACACACACACACACACACACACACACACACACACACACACACACACACACACACACACACACAATAACACACACACACACACACACACACACACACACACACACACACACACACACACACACACACACACACACACACACACACAGTTTAAAACAAAACACACACACACTCACGCACACACACACACACACACACACACACACACACACACACACACACACACACACACACACACACACACACACACACACACACACACACACACACACACACACACACACACACACACACACACACACACACACACACACACACACACACACACGCATGCACACACACGCACACACACACACATCATTCACACACACACACACACACACACACACACACACACACACACACACACACACACACACACACACACACACACACACACACACACACACACACACACACACACACACACACACACACACACACACACACACACACACACACACACACACACACACACACACACACACACACACACACATATAAAACACACGCAAAACACACATACACGCACACAAACACGTAAAAACACACGCAAAACACACATACAGACACGCGCGCGGGCACACACACACACTTTTCTTTTGAAGGTAATATAAAATGTGCATGCACTAATGTTTGTTTGTTTGTTTGTTTCTGCATGAACTTACAAATGTAATACACAAACTAGAACAAAACCAACTATCAACGCATATATAATCGTCATAGTTTTGACATTCGTACACATACGAATACGCTTACTAGCTTTGCATAAAGGAAAACCATATACGCTAACGCCTGCATGTTATATGTTGTTACCAGTAAACAGATTTCGAACAAAATATTTATGTTTAAAACAAAACACACACACACTCACGCACACACACACACACACACACACACACACACACACACACACACACACACACACACACACACACACACACACACACACACACACACACACACACACACACACACACACACACACACACACACACACACACACACACACACACACACACACACACACACACACACACACACACACGCATGCACACACACGCACACACACACACATCATTCACACACACACACACACACACACACACACACACACACACACACACACACACACACACACACACACACACACACACACACACACACACACACACACACACACACACACACACACACACACACACACACACACACACACACACACACACACACGTCATGTTCAGACACATGTGATATTTCCAAACGCTCGCACGCACGCACGCACGCACGCACACACACACGCACACACACACACATATGTATACACATGTGCATCAGCAATTATGTCACATCAGTTTTTAATGACAAATTATGAATTCCCACCAAGTCCGCCCCTTGTTTCTATAACCAATATGACATCACACCATCGTGTCGTGTCCTAATCGGTATGTGATGTTGGCCAATTTGTCATTTCGCTGCTGAAATAAGTTCTATTTGATATCGGCCTGCCGCAGTTTATAGTGACATAGAGAGGGACGGTGCATCCATAAGTGTCCAGCGTCACCTTATTAGCATTTTCTCTGAACTAGTACTATGCTACCGGTGTCAGCGGTTCTTAACCCCTGGGTCGCAACCAAACAGTTGGTCCAAGAGTGCCCAGTGATTGAACTGTGATTCCGAACTTTAATTTATTGTCCCCCTTGTCCTACCACGTGCACTCGAGATGAATTAGTTATGCCAAATGTTGTATGCATTTGAAATGCCGTATGATAAGGGAGGGAGTGAGGGAGGGAGGGAGGGAGGGAGGGGGAGGGAGGGGGAAGGATAGGAGGGAGGGAGGGAGGGAGGGAGGGAGGGAGGGAGGGAGGGAGGGAGGGAGGGAGGGAGGGAGGGAGGGAGGGAGGTGTCTACTCGTCGGTTTGCCAGTTGTAAGGAGTTACTTGGAATCCAACAAAAGACTTGTGATCATCGGCATTAATGTTGGATTCTTCCTGCGAGGAATGCGTACTCGTAAATCACGTCGCCCGTCACACACTGGTGGTCTACGCTGGGAAGTTTTAAACAGCACACACCGCATGGTAATGTAAAGTACAATGCAGGCCTATGTTAAATCGCACAGTACGTACACAATAAATTGCCAACTTACATTTGCGAAAATGGAAGAAACGATATTACATTCGTTTTTAGTAATACTATGGTTTTTCTATTAAAAAAACCCATATTTCACCAATCCGTCCTTTAAAAACTAATATTTTAGTGTGTCTGTAGAAAGTCCCTTTTCTGATTTTTGGAAACTGACGTTGTTTCCATTGTGATGATCACGTGTGCGTCAGGCCCCTTCAAACATTACGCAAAGATTTACTGCGTTCACTGTGAACACAGACCATAATCATAGTATGGTTATTATCATGCCACTATGTTGTTGTGTTATAAGTACATGGTCACAATGTTAAATCACCAAATATTGGCAGTAGTTTTGTTTATTCTGCAAAAACGCCCGACCTCCGTCGCCAGTTGCGCACTCACTGACACGTGACTGACCCAGAGGGTGTTACTCAATCTTGTCTACCACAACAAGTTCAACACATGGCCCTTCGTAACACGATATTATTATACATTTGTCATTACAAATACAGATTATGGTAAGGCCAACTTGGCAGGAAAACCTTTAAGGGGAAATATCAATAATAGAAGTGTCTATCAAATTGTGTTTAAATAAGCCAACTGCCAGTAAAAAAGTAACATTTGTATGCAAAAAACATGCATCTGGTGACATTTGTATTATCAGTAACAACCAGTAACAACCAGGAAGTATTATTAGAGCATTTTTTATAAACAAAAAACTACAATACTTACAAAGCTATAACTTGGCACATGGACTCGACTTGTGTTTACGCAAAATTTACATTGGAATAAATATTGGCACTTTAAGAATAATACGCAAACGGTCAAAGCCATCAAATACCATTGACTATAATACAAATTATTATCATTGTCCCTTCTCAAAATTGTACTTAGGATCTTCAAAGCAAACTTGCCAGACATTCTAATGTATAATTGTTGCAAGAGACGTAAAATCTAACACACGTATGAGTGCTTAAGCACGGGTTAGCAAGAAATCGCTAATCGTTAAACATAATTGTAATCTATTGACTGCAATAACATCTTCGAAACACGGTAAAAGGTGACAATATCGCGCGTTGTTCATCACAAGCGGTGACACCTTTACGACTATGACGTCCGATATTATACGTGGTCATCCGACAGGCGTCGAAACAACTGGTGCAGTGTCTTCGTTCGAATCAAATTCTACACGCAGACCTTTATATCCTTCTAGCCGTCGTGTGCACTGCAGACATATGTTAAAGGGAGGCGGTCAGTTCCTACTTTTTATTATTTAATCCAAATAATGTTCTTAAGACTATAATAACTATGTTGAAGGTATACTAGCCGCCAAATTGTGTTTAATAAGCCCGTAATAAGGTTCGCAGCATGTTCAAATGGTAAACAAAACATCCAGTATCAAAACAAGGTTTACTGGCAATTTGCCGAGGCGGGCTGGGTTAACCGTAATACCCTTTGTGATATTCAACGATTTCCCATTTTCCCACTTTCAACTTCCGGTTGCAAATTACTGCACTGGCTAATTCCGAGTAGAGGAACAGACTGCCAGAGTTATCTGTTCTGTTAGTAGGAAGTTTGACGAATCTGTTCTAATTCGCACGACGCAGGTTGGTGCGTGGGAACCGCGATCGTTAAAGGTGTTTGCAGGTAGAGACGCGTGCGTCTACAATAAGTGCCAACTGTACATAAAATAGCGGCTGTTTATTATTTGAATATTGTGATTACATTTTGAACATTTCACGGGTGCAATTTTCACATTACGAACTTTGGTTCGGGCTTAGTAAACTTATTAAACGTAATTTGGCTGCCAGTATATATAATAAATAAGAGAGTTGACAAATGGGTAACTGCCATTTTATCACTAATGCAGAGTATATCCATAATAATGATGCAGACAGACAGACAGACAGACAGACAGACAGACAGACAGACAGACAGACAGACAGACAGACAGACAGACAGACAGACAGACAGACAGGCAGAGAGGGAAAGAAAGAGAGAACAAGAAGAATAAGAGGATGACCGAAATTATGCCGAAGAGACGCATCAAGAGAAGTTTCTAAAGGACGTGATTGGTGAACAGCCTGGAGTGAGTAGAACTTAGAGGAGATCGGGATTGGCGGAGAAGTGTTGTTGAGAGAGAGGAATCGACCGAATGACACGGTCTCCACCCCTCAAGGGACCAATAGGAACGAAGACATGATGTGACCACCACTGTCGGAACAGGTGTGGCGCATAACGGGTGGTTTTCACGTACATCTGACCTTCATCAGAAGGGTAACCAGAGTGGTCACCAGAGTGACAGGTGAACAGGCAGTACGTTGTAGCAGTACTATTCTTGGTTTTATTACCGCTGCAACAAAGCGTCGACCAATGTCCATGCTCATTACTCGATTTCACCTGACGGTTGACCACTCTCAAAGCACCGTAATAAATTGACCACACCTGTCCATCACAATACCCCTCGATCGACCCCCCGTAGGTCTGCACACCCCTCCGTTTCTCTGAAAACATAAATCAAGACGACTGATACAATGGTAGACTTAACTTTCGTTACAGCTTAATCAACGAAGTCGTAGGCGTTGACAGGTGCAGTGTCAAAAATGAGGAAAACTAAAAGCTGGTGTCAGAAGACAAACAGACTTTCACAAACAAATAGAAATACGTAGAAGAGGATTGGCCATTTATCAAGGCCAAACAGGCATGCACAGCGATTTGCGAAACGGACAAATGGGGTGTTTTGAGGCAACAGATGGTGGAATGCAATGCAACTGGCATTGGTACTTGTAAAATGTTGTATGAGAGATAGCTGCATAGTCTAATCCAAACAAGTCATTCCATTGTAGTTAGGTTAGTGAGCATAGTTACAGTGTGTGTGTATAGTCACGATGTTGATGGTGTGAAGCTGCTGTTGATGCGACATCAACATATTGGTCATCTCACCAGTCACGCCGGACACAGATCCCGCAAAATGAGCGATTGCAATGTAATCACACAACGACGTATTAGTTTATGATTATGTTACATTTTCATTTGATCAACAAAGCAAGTAATTGTGTGGGTAGGTTAAAGGGCAACCGACTTCACCTGAATAATGATATGCTGGCCTCGGAACAGGTCATCACCGATTGATGTTCACAGGCGAACTCATGCCAAGTGGCACTTCCGACGCGCGTGGGTGAGTATGAGCAGTCATGCGTGACCTGACTATATAAACCGAGGAATGAGGAGGGAGAGTCACTCCGTCTAGGCAGTTGTAGAGAGGCCGTTCATCCAACGCTCGTCGACTTGACACAGGTAACACTCGGTACTTATACTTAAGTAGACAGCAGAGTTACCAAAGTGACACCGTAGTTTGGGTATAAAAACTAATGCTTATCTCGGTTAATTGAACGAAGTATCTACTGATTGTACACATGATGGCAAGGTTTACTTGTTAACTAATATCATTGACATTAATTAGAGAGTGTCAGCAAACGCCCCGATCTCGAAACGTATCTCTTTGCGCCACGTGCACCGTTGGATTGTTGAACAATCGAAGCTCACGCGTAGCGCGATCGGGATATGTATTGAGGTCGGGACGCTTGCAAAAGCTCTCTATCTGATTTACGGACGGCACGAACTATTAACATTATGGATACATTAGAAGGTAAGGTGGATAACATTAAATAGCTTAAGAATAAGTACAATATAAACGTGAGAAAGTAGTCATTTTTACAGAGGGTGATTAATTATTATGACACGGTATCCACCGACTATATTTTTGAGACAGTGATTTTAAACATAAATAACAGTAACATACGCGACTCGGATGATCTGTACACAAAACTTTGACTTTCTATGAGACAAAGGCTTAAAATATATAATTTGATCGTTATGTCTTTATGAATATCGACATTGCCGTCTAGCAAGCAATGTTATACACATGAAGCAACGTTGTAAACACGTGATTTGCAATGTTGTAAACGGTATTTGCAACGTTGTAAACATGACATGTAATATTGTAAACATGACAGGTAATGACGTAACCATGATATTACTGTTGTAAACATGATATGCGATGTTGTATAAATAACATAAAATGTTGTAAACACGACATGCAATGCTGTAACACAACATCCAGTGTTGTAAATATGACATACGATGTTGTAAATTTGACATGCAATGTTGTAAACATGACATTCACATTATCATTACTAAAATCACTCTTCGTTCGCCTAAGCAATCTCGGGCTGTCGCCGCCGAAAACACGTAGGCCACCCCGTTTAGTTTTTGTTCAACTGCTGTAAAATACAAGCTATTTACAGCGTATTTTGGTAATATCTATATGTGTGCCTTATGGGCGAACTTTAGAAAAGTTAATTTGCAGCAATTCGATGTTGCACATAACAACTCTTTCAGGATATTGAACAATTTGCCCATGAGATGTAGCGCTAGCCACATGTTTGCTACAGCTAATGTCAGCTCGGGTAAATGTGTAATCAGAAAGGCTATTTTTAGCCTAATGAATATGATTGACATGTCTTTGAATCCCATTATTGATAGCATTAAAACCAGCGACGTGTATTGTAGTTCGAAGCTGCGGCACCAGAGGCTACGGGATTTATAGAATGTTTAAACCTGTTCTCATCGATGTATTGTTATATTTATTTACATACTTTTATTTATGTATTTTTATGTATGGACATGATGATTGTTTGAAATAAATACGTTATTAGTATGACATGTCGACCTCCACCCAGCATCGGACTAACCGGTATCTCCCTCAAATAAAATAGTTTCGATAACTGGTATCTTTATTTCAGACACAACCATGACCACCATTCAGGCGTTCTTCGTGTTGACCGTCGCCGTCGCCGGGATTTGTAAGTACACTGTTATTGTATATTGTTTGATTGTTTATCTCAACAACATTACAATGAATACAATAGAGAATACAAAGTTTTTCATGTTCCCATTATCATATGTTTTGAAGAAAAGTTACGGTGTCGTGATAATTTGTAGTACATAGTTTCACGTATTATAAATACAGTAGATTCTTACACGTTTCTATCGGACGTTGTTGCAAATTCAAAGTTTATTGTACGTATAGCTTTGTAGAATTGTATTTCGGATGTCCAATTTCGGCCTACTATGCGTTCAGATAGTCTAATCCAGACATATACAACTCGATTGCAAAAATGTTTTTTTTGGCATGTAGTTTACTAGGTGTTGCCTTAACCGTAAGTGCATGATCTCTTGTCAAAATGGTGGTATTTATAATAGGATTATTGCATGAAATAAGTTTATGTTCAGATACATTGACATGTCCATTCATGATATTATATACCATTACTATATTATATATATAACTAATTCCGTGACACAGCTATAGTAACATTCGTAGACATTCGAATGAAATGTTCAAAATAGGAACTGGTGCAAAGTGGGTGAACCTAGTTTAAATCACGCAACACATGATTTCATAATTTAATACTCAACTGTGTTGCAATTAAGCTCTGTGGGTCTGCATACGTATAACCTTTAGACGAACTTTCCCTGATCCTCATTTATTGACATATCTTAATGTAACGGTCATAACACT
>OZ023208.1:45132973-45177973 GCA_963995525.1 Escarpia spicata | reverse complement strand
AATTTTATTTCGTTTACGTTATGCCCAAATCATTGAACACTGGCTGCAGATAAAACAATAAAGAAGATATTTTTTGAAACATCGACGTCGCATATAATTATGTAATACGTTATTTTGACGTTGCTTTACAACGCCCCAACATAAACATCAACTATGGCTACATCTTCTTCTTCTTATTATTACTATTATTGTTGTTGTCATTATTATTATTATTAGTAGTAGTAGTAGTAGTAGTAGCAGTATTGTTATAATTATTATTAATTAATTATTATGAGTTAAGAGTTATCATATTACTATATTGCCACTGTAGATAAGCTTCGCCAAGGTGGCCTTCAGTCCGGCTGACGTCGCCAGTCTCGCTAACAACATAGGACTCTGCATGCCGCAAGCCCCGTAACCCGTGTGAGATAACGTTCGGCTCCAGAGATATATGGGCCGGAAGTACAGCCGATGTCGACGTATTCTTATGTAATGTTAACATGTACAACATTATTTACACAAAAACACCACAGCTGAAACTTTGTTTGTTGCTAACTCTAGCTAGGAAGTGTGTTTATATTACTAACCAAATAAAGTCATTGTTGCGAAGCCACGGTGTACGTAGACTTGTGTGTTGTTGTTACGTTTGAGGTGTGGATCGGTTCTCTTCCATTTGCTATTTGGTTTGGTTTACAAATTACGTCAATCCTTCTACAAGACATCGATACCTGGCAACTGACCGTTCGCCAGTGCTTCCGCCGCCTTGAAACATAAAGTGGTTCCATTACATCCATCCTCGCGCGCCAGGGATCGCTGTTGCTGATTACGTCAGTGCCAGCCAGCAGTACCCCCTGGCTGATCGCTTTGCGAAACTCTGAATTTAAGCTCAGCCTATGAAATCGCTCACTAGATGAGTGGTTGGGTTATATATTGGGATATCCAAAAGTCGTTTATCCGTCTTCAAATTGGGGCGGGTATTTGCGCTGTTCTCACGGGTGACGCAGTCGCGACTGGCGAAATCAATTACTAGTTTGACCCAGCTAACTTCCGCACTTCGCGTAGGGGATCAGCCAGAGCTAGTGTTGCATGGCAAACAGCCCTGGCTTGCGAGGATGATTACATCCGAAATAATACGATCACAGAACGCACCGATCAGCAGCCTGCATCCGCACTCATTGCCCAGCGACGTCTCCGTTGGTTCGGTAACCTGCAAAGCATGACACCAGACTACCCAGCAGCAGTACCAATCACACCCACATAACGCCGGCTAGAAAAGGCCCCGTGGTCGCTCTCGCCGACTATCAAGCAGGGTCTGGACGGCCTGGGCCCAGTAGGG
Source organism: Escarpia spicata (assembly GCA_963995525.1). NCBI lineage: Eukaryota > Metazoa > Annelida > Polychaeta > Sabellida > Siboglinidae > Escarpia > Escarpia spicata. Next base: position 45,176,658 of record OZ023208.1, on the reverse strand, counting down.
CGGGAGTGAACTTCATATTAGGAGGCTGCCGGAGATTAATCACCACTGAAACATTTTCCGTCGCCGTATATCTTCATCTCTTCTTCAGTTTCTGTCTGCGCTGGTTCGTTTGGCTCGGTGCTGTTGAAATTTGTTTCCGTCGCCGCGCCGCTCTAATTTCACCTTCTCTTCGCTGTCTCGGCTATTGTGAACTGATGACATCCGAGAGTGCTGCTTAAAATATTTTTTCGCCGCCGCGCCGCTCTAACTTCAGCTTCTCCAGCTTCTTTCCACCACATCGGTTAAACTTATGACATCCGAAGACAGGGAGAGGGTTGAGGGGGGGTTGAGGGGGTGGTGCTGCTGAAATGTTTCGCCGCAGCGCCGCCTATTACTGGGGAGCAGAATACCATATGTGTGGCGGCCTAGGAAAATCAGTCGGAAGTCGCCAGGCGTAATTGCCCGCAAACACGCCATAAAGTTAATTTTGCGTCATCGGGTTGATTTTGAGATTTCGTTGCGATCTTTTAGCTAACATACTTATTTATAAGTTCACCAAGTAGTTTCCTGATTACCTAAGTGAAAGTTGTACTTTTTTGTGTTTTTGTAACCGTGAAGTTCGTCGGTTGCAGCGTTTCAGAATTAAAAGCGCTCTATTTTGCGAACGCTTAAAACCTAGGACAGAAGTTCCCATGCCCATATATGACATACCGTTCGAAAGCTATTTACAGCATGCAGTTTCCTAGCAGCAGTACGCATGAATACGTTGGAAGAAAATTGAGTGCACAGTGAAAGTTAACGGAATTTTATTTGGAAGTTGGATTGGAGTTGTTTGTGTAGTTCGATTCATTATTAGTTTAGTTTGATGTTGCTGTAGTTTATATCTGTACACATTTCTTAACAGTTTAACGTGTTATTGAACCGGATTTCGTTGGAAATACAGACTACGGGACGAATTTCGTTTCGTGTTTACTATCTTCGAAAAATCGAAGATGGCTCCGCCCATAACCATGGCATGGATGGACCGAAGTCGGCGAAGTCTTGCTCGGTGTTTCAACGCATTGGCATTGGTGAACATGCAGTATATCGCAAGTGGGGACATCCTCAACGAACTTGTGAATGACTACTTTGTGACACACCCGATCGGCAATGATGACAATGATTCGGACTTGTCTGATTCGAGCGAGGACGACTTTGACCCGGAGCTGGCAGAGGAAGTGAACGGATCTGTCAATGGTGACAGTCAAACTGTATATGACGACCCGAGGCGCAAGATGAGAACACAAACGCCTCTCTTCAGACCCAAACAACAACAGTTCTTTTTAGAGCTAACCACATATTCACGGAAGAGTTTGCTACCTCTTGCGTGTTGATTAGTAATATACTTTTTGGCTAACAAACCAACTTTTTTTGACGGTGCTCTCTTTAAATTATTGTAACTTTAAAAGTAACAATAAGAATTTGATAATAGTTTTAGTGTTCCAAAGCTGAGATACATAGTTACATTTTCTTCACTACATTGGACATGGTGATAGCACTGGATATTTTGATATACTATTAATACTGCAGCAAGATTTTATTTTGACATGTATTATGATGATTCCCGACACTACGAGTACTTTTTTCCTGCAATAATGTTTGATGGGTGCCCTCTTTAAAGTCTTGTAACTTTAAAAGTAGCCATCAGAATTTAATAATTCTGTAAGCTAAAGATAACAAACACAGCTACATTTGCTTCACTGGATTGCATATGGTAATAGCAGCAGATATTTTGTTATACCATCATGAAGTTTTGTTTTCATGTGAATAATGACTCTCAACTTTAAAACTGATTTTTCTCCTGAACTAATTTTTGATAGGGGCCCTCTTTAAATTCTTGTAACTTTGGTTCTGGTGGGAATATTTGAATACAGTAAACTGTATTGGAAGTAAAAATAGTGTTGCTTTCCATTTCATGAATAAAAATACATATTATTTTTGTCGATGTGACTGGTTTTCCTAGGCCGCCACACATATGTCTACCCTCCATCTGCACTCACCTTTCACGGTCGCAAAATACACCTTAATCCTCGCATAAAACATTGATTTCCACCCGCCATTAATGCTCGCCACAAAAACAAACATTCACGCTCACATTTACTGGGTGGGGGGAACCATATGTCTGCCCCCCACCGAAATTGCAGGGGGCATATTCCCGCGCCTTTGCCTGGGCCTCATGCTTGAGGCGGCCGAGCGGGTGGCACTTGGAGGGTAGTAATAAAAGATGTGACCTCTACTCTGAAGACCCGGCAAGAGCTCTAAGACTATAAGTGAAATAAGTCTAGTACGTATTACACCGCGAAAAAATGACTCAAATCACCATGCTTGACAATTTCTGACTCCCATTTATATAGTACGCTGTAGCGAAACATTTCGTCGTTGAAATATCTGGTCGGCGCAGAAGTCGTATGCGCACGAGCGGAAATAGATAACCGAATATTTCATTACTTAAGCGAAACATTTGGTCGCTGAAATATTTGGTAGATTTTGACCTATGACCTTTACGTATTGTGTAGTGTTGGAACGCACGAGAGGTAACAAATATAACAAATATTTCATTAGGCTACATACACGAAACGTTTGGTCTTAAATAGTTGACTGTTATGTTGCCAGTTGTCGCTGTGAATGCAAGCTTGCTTTTGATATTATCATACATGAACTGTGTTATTATTGCATGAATAATTAATTGGGGCCAATGTCACTGCAATTACTGAATTAGCCTACATTTAAGAATATGGGAACGACTGTTTTTTGCTGTTATATAGTTCGTGTTCATTATAAGTTGATAACCGTAATTATGCACATTATTGTGCACAGTTAAGTTCAATTAAAAGTTGTAGGCTGCATGCATCAAATAATTTAAATAATAATAAATAATGAATTTACTAAGGATATTATTATTAGGATATTATAATTACTATACTGAGCAAAATCTATAGATTCACCGTCTGATGGTGTTTGTTTTGTACTGACAATTGAATTGGGAGAGAATATGTGTATTATTAACAATGGCTTTCATAAATCTAATCTACCTGTAATCATAATAATTATATTATTATGCCCAATGATACATGTTTAGCTTTGATGATATTTAGCCTAGATTGTGAGTAGATGTAAACGTCAAATCAATTGTCACACAGTTTATTCATGCACACCATCTTAATTATAATATTATAACTGGTTTGCTAAACAAATATGACCCAGTGTCCTTATAGTGTTATAATTCAATGTCCCTGGAGTTCTCTAACGCAATGTTCGTGGAGTTCTAGTACTCAACAAGAATAATGATTAACTAAAACCATATCTATACCAAACGTTCAGTATTAACTAGTTATTCGATATGCCACTACCAACGTTCACAATTTCTTTTCCAATCACTTTCCTACGAGTGATCGTGAATGTCACTTCATAAGTTAAATTTCTCACGTGCTCTATGGTTTCTCCCTGATCTACGAAGATTTGCACTGGTTGTACAGTTCTGTTCAGATGTGTGGGGAGATTCCATCTCTGGCTGAGTTATGTCATGCGGTACGTCACGTGGTACGTCAGGCGGTACGTCATGTGGTATGTCAGGCGGTGCGTCACGTGGTACGACAAGCGGTACGTCAGGCAGTTCTGCATGAACAGGTTCCTCCAGAGGCCGTTTGTGAGACAATTCAAGAGGCAGTTCAGAAGATGGTGTCTTCTCCGGCACCGAGCTATCACCATTCACACAACGACTCCTCACATGGACAAAGTGTCTACGCGCTACTCTCCCATCCTCGAGGCGAACGTGGACTGAATGACACGGGGCCAGTCCGTTCCACGATAACGTCACTGAGCCATTTTGTTTTGCCACTGAAGTTTATAACTTGTTCTACAACAACACTGGGTGCAACCTGCTGGAGATCGGAAGCGAGACTCTGTGTAATCGACTTCCAGCGAGGCCGGAGCGCAATGTCTTGTGGGCCAACACCACGTTGAAGATTCCTTGACGGTGTCACACCTGCCTAACCTACAATTGCATTGGCTTGTTCTTCGTTCAGGCCGAGGGTTTCAAAGGTTCGCCCAAACAGAAACGGCTGTATAACACGCCTCTTGTACGATGCACTGCAATGGAATGAATAACATATCTAAACAGAAATCATGTACAGCCTGTTACAGAAGATCCATACAATTAACACATAAAAACACTATTTCCCATTTGCATTATTTAAATCGATCCAGTAGTCTCCAAGGAATCAGTGTTAGAATAACACCTCCCTTACAAATGTGTTGCTTAATGAATTTTTTACTTGAAGTTAGTGATGTGTCAATGAAATGCAGATTTTTGCATCCGCTCATGCACCTTCATTATTCCGACTATTAAATTCAAATAGGCTGTTAAAATAGTACAGAGTTCGGCGCAAAAGAACGTTAGATTTGACGAGCCATTGTATAGAGACAGCACTTTTTGTAGATTGTAGCGATATGACATCTAGTAAGCATATATCATTAGAGTATACCTACTTTCACCTTAAAAGCTTCACAATCCAGGTGCTAGTAAGACGTAATGTACTGAGTTAAACAAAGTAACGACTGCCATAACTTGGACATACATATATCCATGTATAATTAGATCAATTAGCCTTATTCTTGTAACTTACAAAGATGACAATTTTCTCAAATTGTCTGGCACCAGATAACGCGTTTCGGTGGAATATATCGCTGTTTGTGTTGTGGTCTCGCATGCCTGCTTTGCCTGCATAAGCAGTGTTGCCGCAACCTAAAACATGTGAAATGTGTCAGCAATAAATTCATAAATAACACTAGCATTTAGCACATCTAATCACGTTAACCAATAATTATTATTATTGTATTGACAGTTTCACGCGCTTGACTACGGCCACCAGATGGCAGGAAAATCAAACAGGAAATCTCTAAACTCATAAATAGACAGCTTTTATCAAAAAGTTTAAACTGCAGTGATTAAGAAGAAATAAAATAGTTTATTTTAATCAATGATTTTAATAAAAAATCATTTGATTTCAATCGTGATTTAAATCAGCTTGCCCTACACATGGATATGCCACGTCATGGGCAACAGGGCAAATAGTATTACTGCAAGCTATAGTGTACTATTACCATATTCCGGCTCAATAGTTATGTGTACAGTACAGTAACTTATAGCATTTTAGTTTTTGGACCAATTATTCACACTGTCACGGTCAATGTTACATTGGCGGATTAACTAACCATTATTGGTCACCAAAAAAACATGAGACATAACTGTTCTATATGCCAGGGGGAAAGTGTAGGGTTAGGTTTAGCCTTTCTAAAGGTTATTTGGAAATAATTAAGGTAGCAGTATGTTTGTATTTACACTTGCATTGTATATAAATCTATCTGTTCGTGCTGATCATCGGGTATAAATAGCCTAGACTGCCTATGGGTATGCCTATAGAATAACCATGTCCATGCCTATGCACATGGCCAAGCCAATGGCTATGCCTTGGGCTTGGCTATGGCAGCTATGACTATGTCTATGTAGGGTGCAGTGGCTCAGGGGTAGAGTCCTTGGCTGCCGTGTCGATCAGTTCACTCAGATGTATGAATGAGTACCTGGCTATAGACAGTGGTGGATATTTGTGTACGATTAGTCTTCGCGCATCAATTGCAGCGTGGCTGGATGCTTCCCACAGAAGTTGAGATGGTGTTCGATTGAACAGGTCTGCCAGGGGAGTAAAGTGTAAAGCGCCTTGAGCAGTCCTGAGGACTAGTCCGGACACTGCGCTATATAAGAACTTACCTTTACTTTTATGTCGTGTATGCTAAACTTTATAGACTTAGACCTTAATTGCATAATTTAGGTATAACCATTGCCATCAGCATGTACCCTACACAGCCATGGTCATGATATAAGGTAATAAATTATAGGTCGAGGCTTGGGAAAAACTAAAATATTGTTGTTGATAACGTAACCTTAACTTAACACGGCATAGCCATAGCCATAGGGACATAGCCATGGCATAGGCAATAGCTGTAGCCATGACACAGTCATAAGTTATAGGCATTGCGGACATAACAGGCAGTCTTAGTATCAGATTAAGACTAGTCTCAAACTCAGCCTAAGCCTAAGGCTAAACCTAAACAAAGGGGAAGAAGTGTTGCAGCCGGGGGGGGGCATGGATGTCATGCAAGTGTCGTTCAGTGACACTGTCACTGACAGTGTCAGTGAACACGCTAGACTCCTAGAGCCTAGGCCCTAGCCCTAGGCTATCCGTGTGTGGGCCACAGAATGACATATCAGCTGGGTACAGCGACCACGTCCAACCATAGCTCTAAGTTCTAACCCTGCAGGTGTACATGTAAAAAATACATTAGTCCAATGCAAATGGTAATTCCAATGTCATTCAGAACTTACACTTACAGTCACCTGGGCACGCTGCAACATCCAACGACAGAATATTTCAGTAAGCTTGCCGGGAAATTTGCATGTGACTCAATATGACCCATATAGGGCACCGCGCATGCGCACATTTGAAAATCGACCATATATTTAAAGACGAAATATTTCAGTACAACGCATCAGGTATGACCGTATAAAGAGAACGCGTCAGGCGTAAGCCACTACCAAAAAGTTACGCGTCAGATCTGAACTCCTCCCCCTGTACACAGTACACATGAGATCTCACCCCTTCCCGCTGTACACAATATATGCCAGGTGTGACCCCCCTCTCCTGTCCACAGTACACATGGGATCTGACCCCCTCCCCTGTCCACAGTACACACCAGTCTGATACCCTCCCCCTGTACACAGTACACATGAGTTCTGACCCCTTCCCCCTGTCCACAGTACATACCAGTCTGACCCCATCCCCTTGTCCACAGTACATACCAGTCTGATACCCTCCCCCTGTACTCAGTACACATGAGTTCTGACACCCTCCCCCTGTCCACAGTACATACCAGTCTGCCCCCCCCCCCCCTGTACTCAGTACACTTCAGGAGTTTAGGATTAACAATCGGATTGATGTGCATGTAGTATTTGGTTTTGCGTGGATCCAGAAATAATCCAGTAGATTTAGATGCACTTTCAGTGTTACCAAAATTAGATAAGCGAGCGAAAAATGAACAACTGTCAAACACGTTCCAAAACGCCCTTTTAACGATCGCTAGTACCATTACGGTTCGTTGGATCCCAATAATATTGATGTCGTTTGAAAGTATAAGTTTTCTGCTATTCAAACATATACATATACAAAATTTACTAAAACGGACCTACAACCGGGCCCGTTCCGGTGTCTTAGACACTGCGAACGATGTTGTTTCGTCGACACAGATCACCAATCTACCGATTGAGGCACCAGTATCTGATTTCATGATATAAGCTCCACCCACTTTCAGACAGCTGCTAAAATGATATACGCGAAGTAGGCGTGACGTCACAGTCACATATATCAACCAACCAACGCAACGAATTTTGAACCGTTGGGAGGCGTACGTTATTGTTACGTCACGCCGACGTAGAGATATCGGTTTGGCTGCGATCAAAGCACATCAGTTTCGCCGCGGTTTAAAAGTGGGTGGAGCTTATAACATGAAATCAAGAAATGGTGAAGTGCGCATGTCTGAACCTATGCAAATGAGGAAAACAGCGCCGCAATCGGAAGACTATTGTACTGAGTACCCGCCGCCAACATCGTTCGGAACCTTACAGAACACCGAAAACGGCGTGATTGTAGGTCCATTTATCGGTGTTCTTTGAACGGTTACCGGGAAGTCTAGATGACGCTAGCATAACAAACAGTGCATCCTTTCAAATTATACCAAGATCGTCGGGACAGGACGAGAGCCGTGAGGGTGCTAGCGACCGTAGAATTTCATGTTTTGGCGGTGTTCATTTTTCGCTCGCTTATCTATTTTTGGTATTACGGAAAATGATTTATGCTTTGAATGTCGTATAGTCCTTGGGCGTTTATTAAATACTATGTGGTGTTAATTACTGCCAGTAGGACACTATTTAGAACATCACACGCTGCAAGCTCGGCCTGCTTATATATATATTATATATCCGTAGTACCTCTTCCTCTTCTGAAGCCCTGTTGTTCTTCTCCGATGTATCCTTCCACTATTGTTCTTATCCTGCCATTCAGGATTCTCTCCAATATCTTCAGCATGTGGCTCAGCAACCTGATGCCTCTATATTTCCCTGGGTCATGCACATCTCTCTTTCTTTTCCATACCGGAACTATTATCCCTTTTCTCCACTCCTTTGGGATATTTCCCTCTCTCATGCAGGTATTCAACAATCTTTTTGTCCACCAGATTCCCACGCGTTCGGCCTCCACCAGCATTTCCACTCGCACTTCATCAATACCAGTCGCCCGTCCTTTCTTCATCTTCTTCATTGCTCTCTCTACCTCTTCATCCACCATTTCCTTCACCTTTACGTCTCCCTCTACTGCACTTGGCATATATAGTGCTTTGCTTTCTTGAAATCCTCTCCCCAGACCTGTAGCACATCTTTCCTGTCCGTAACTAACTCTCCATTCTTATCCTTAATAATTATTCCAGTTTGTACATCCTTGCTGTCCTCATCCCTCTCTCGAGCCATCTTATAGATCATCTTCTTTCCACTGTCCTCCTCTAGCTGTCTGTATAGCTCCTCTTCAATTTCTCTCTTTGCTTTATCCGTAGCTCTCCTGGCTGCCTTCTTTTTCTGTCCATACAGCTGCTGTACGGCAATGCCCGGTTGTCCTCCATTCCCCTTGATCCCTTCTATTTCTTTCCATACCTCTCTCTTTTCTCCAATTGCTTTTGCTACTTCTTCGGTCCACCATGTTTTATGTTTCTCTTCGAGGAAGCTCCTCTCTTACCAGATGTTCTGCCACATAGCTCCTCTGCTGATCCAATGAAAGTGCTTCCAATCTTCCTCCACAGTTCCTATTGTTGGCCGCAATTTCTCGTACTCTGATGTCACTCTGCCTCTATATGCTCTGGCTGTGTCCCGTGACATCTCCACCGCTTAATGGTCTTTCGCCCCACACTTTTAGTCTCCCTCTTCTTCTGCATACGCACAATAAAAACGAGTGGCGTTGCGTAGTCACGTGTTCATCAGGGATGACCTTACAGTCCTTCCCTCGCCACATTTGCTGTTTCCAGCTGTCTTATGGTGGCCACTCCTATAAGATACTTTGTTGCGTTCCCTCTTTTGGAAAAATTACCCCGCCACCGCCAGCCCATTTCGCATCACCAACTTTACTAACTCCTGGTCCTCTCGGTTCCTTGTGCCCCATCCAAATCCTCCGACCGAATCCTCTTCTCCTGTCTCCGCTGCACCCACGTGTACATTAAAATCACTAGCTACGCACATCATCACATGCCTTTCACCATTCTCATCATTCTCTCTAACTCTTCCCTGAAGGCCCTCTTCTCTGACTCTGCCCTTCCTGTTTGAGGTCCATACACTGATATATTGCACATCAGCTGCTTCCTCACCAACATCCATGCAACAATGATCCTTCGTTGCCATTTCTCCTCTCTGACCACGTATCTGCGTATTACTATGATGCCTCCACCATTGCTCCTTCCATCTCCTCCTGCATGTAGCATCTTATACCCTCCTGCCAGTGTCCTCGCTCGGTCTCCTTTCCACTTGGTTTCTTGCACCCACAACACTTCTATTCTCCTCCTGTCCATCACGTTTACCACTTCCCCCCATCGTCCCTACATTGAGACTCCCTAGCCGGACTTCGCATCTTGGTCGCCGCCAGCAGGACGATCCACTCGGACTTCGCTGATTTCTCACCACTGCCGGGAAGCGTGGCGCGTCGGCTGCCCCGGACGCGGTAGCTATATCGTCTATATAATTATATCCAGCAGCTGACGATTACTGGTTGCTTTAGAAGCTGCTCTGTTTAATTCTCCTTCTATTCTTGACTTTAACTGCACGGTTTCCAATATGAAAGCAGAACGAATACAATATTATAAATCGTATAATTGTCACAAACTGAAAACAATATGAACAGAAACCTAACCGCATCAGTAACTCTCCGGATTACGTGACCGATGGTGTATAGTAGCATAGGCACTTCATTACAATGATGTAATGTGTGGACGATCTGCATTCACTCGAGTTTAATAATTACATACTTACTACTAACACATATGACATACGACACGATCCTAAATCCTAATCAAAATAATTACACATGTCTAGGTGTTTGTTAGGATAGTCAATATTAACCTTCAACAGTTCGCACACCCATGACTGTCTCTCGAACTGTTCGTAATGTGACCGTAAAATTAGTACTGGATGGGCAATCCACTTGAATTTCATAGGGCTTATAGGATGCATTTTGTATTCTATCGTCCGTTGACAACACACAGCGTATATCCCTACTCATTGCATAATTCAATCTCACCTGGCACGTTCTCATGTTGCCGACGATCACTTAGACTACCTATTTTTATTCAAGAAGACGTTCCAGCCTCGTCCCCGATCGTTCACTACGGAAACAGACATGCGAAGTGAGCCACGTCATTAGACAAAAGACCCAACGAGATCAGCGTCCAAACGTTTTAAACGCGGATATTCTCGCGGAGTTATCGTATTACGTGATGGACGTTAAACGTTGATAAACACGGATTGGTGGAGGCGCGTTGTTTTGTGTTAGACGTAGGCCTATGTATCATAGTGTGACTTTCCAAAAGCGATTTGTTTGCATGAATGTCATCTTTACGGTCTCTGCGAACAGAAAATCTTTGTTGCAATGTTTGCCTTTTATTTTTAAAGAAATGGTCCCGTTTTGTTATTGTCTGTGTTCCATATGCTCGCTCGTGTGACACTAGTCCAATACGGACAGCAACGGTTCGACCACGGTGTCAACACACGTACGTTGGCGGATGTCGTCTATACAACGTATACGTTTCGGAACTGTAGAGGAGACAAAACAGGAAGACAACGCGGTAGACCTTGTATAATTAACCTAGCACTATTTAATCATTTCATTTTAATGTTGTGAGCCTTTGATCTTTACGTTAATCAGATCAAAGGTTCATAAAACGTCACATCAGCACTATCGGCAGTATACCTGAAAAAGCGATCAGCACAATCCGTGCCTCTGTCACTGTGTTGACCAGTCTCCTATGCTTAACAACGACGGCCGAAGTACTTTCCTTCTTAGCATTATTCGTACCCCCGTGAAAAGGACAGCTTCCCCCAGCCATTACCTGACCTACTCGTTCCATCGCATCCTCTGTTTTAGTCCCTGGTATAAAAAAATAGATAAGCGAGCGAAAAATGAACAACTGTCAAACACGTTCCAAAAACGCCTTTTGAACGACTGCTAGAACCATTACGGTTCGTCGGATCCCAACAATTTTGATGTCTTTTCTGGGTTAGCGCTAGACCTAAATTCTCTTGGGCAAAATTGGCTAAAAGGAGTCATTTTGTTTTAGCCAAATAAAATATTCTTTAGCCAATTTTTTAAAATATGAAATCTATCCCACGGCTGAAATTACCGATAAAGTTGCGCCACCTACCGGATTTTCCGGTGGAACTAACGTAGAGCGAGTGAATTTCTTGTATATTTTGATCGATAAGACAGTAAATTTATTTGTTTAATTACGTGATGAGTGTACGTGTGTAGAATAGGTATAGTAGATATATGATGTGAAGTTTGGTGACCGTTTTCATGGCTTTTTGGAGGTGCGGGTCTAAACTGCAAAACTTAAACTTTAAAGTACAGCGTGTTTCTCTTTCTGATTTTCTTCCGACCGTACATGTATTTCGAACATGGCCAGCTTGACTGTGACATGTCACATGACAGATTCGTGTTAAATGGTTTAAGGGATATCCATGTTATCTTTTAATAATTTGGCTGTCATTTAAGGGTTTTCTTTAAATTAAATACAAACTTACAATCGTTGTGTCTTGTGCAGACGCCATGCTAGCCTTAGGAAGTTTGGTTGTGCGCGGCCAAATTTGTGATAAGGATTCTCATTGGCTAGAACCCCTCGGCTATTGACTAATAACAGTTCAGTTAACATAAATTGTCATAAAAGCGTCCTTCACAACTGAACGATCAAACGAATGCAAGAAATTGAAGAACAATTTTAAATTTGTGACACTTAAGGGGAAGTATGGTAGCTAGATAGGACAGTTTTTTAAATGCATAATTAATATAATTTGTTTCCATCCAAGCTGTAGAAAAGCTATTACTGAGTAAAAAATGTATCTGTATAAAAAACATTTCAATGTTTTTGTATATTTATATTTTATTTTGAATTTTCAAAACCGATTTATTGAAAATGCAACATTTTTCGATATTTTTTTAGATAACTACAAAGATAAAACACAAATTCAAAATGTTTTTTATAGAGATTGTGCAGAATATCCAGGAGAATACAACAATTCAAACCAGATTATCATATCATTTTTACTTCCAGAGTGTTGCAAGTTTATATGGCCAAAAACGCGATTTTCTGTAAACGGCCGTCAAAGTTTACCTAATGATAATATGAATAATATTATTGTAAACAAGTAATGCATTCGATAAATTGTGTTTGTTTATCTCCCAGACATTAATTATGTACAATAAATAATATTTGAGATGAAATACACCCACAGAATTTACACAATTTAGCATTTTTTTAAAATATAAAAGTCATGTGCATCATCATCTGATTTTCTGTAAACGTCCATCTGACACTGAATTGTCATGATGTGAATAGTAATGGTTGTATACAGCCAAAACAATCCAATTAAAGGTGTTTGTTTTCTCACAACATAAATTATGAATAACAAGCAATGTTTATGATGAAATATATTCACAACATGATAATAGTAAATTTATTAACAGTATTTATATGCCAACAAATCTGGGGCAACAGCAAGTTACATGTTTTACTGAAAAGAACATACGTCCATATATAAATTGCAACAGATACGAAAACATAAGTTAACAAAGCAATAACTTAGTCTTAGACACACAAAACAGTTAACATGTCAAGCCCAAGGCCAGTTAATAGGCTGCTGTCATCACGCATCAGTGCTAGCTTTCTCCGACTACAGGACGCACTACTTGGCAAAGCTGCAGTCTCTTTAACTATCGTAACGTCACTGGTGCCGACAGTAACATTAGCAGAACCCCACACTCAGCCATGGCAACGGGCAGTGAAGTCGAAGTGACAGCTCCGACTGGCATTGCCGCGTCTTCGCCAGCGTTTCTGACAGGCGACGAAATTAACTTGCGTTTTTCCCGCGCAGAAGCCGCCAATAACTGCCGCATTTTCTTCACAAATGAAATTCAGCCACACTTTCCCTTTCCGCAACGTTTCTATATGCTAACTAACACTAAACTATCTCATATCAACATCGTCTGAGACAAAACTCACATCGCTCGAGAAACCGCCATATTTTATAAACAATGGGAAGTAGCAACAAGTGGCATGCTGGGAGAGTTTTGCGCTCGCGCAACTTTGTAAACCAATCAGAGTTGGTCATAGACACGAGGCGCGTCACGGAATTAAGCGGATGACGACACAACGGTTACCGAATGCCAAATAAGGTCATTCTCGGCAAACTATAGCTTGCATAAATAACGATGTTGGCCGAATGCTTTCACAAGGGCGGGATTACTGACTACGGTGATTGACAGACGACGTTTTGGCGGTTCCAAAAATATCAAACAAGATGGCGTATGTCGAAGGAAGGACCGCGTTGTCATGGCGTAAACATCGACAACTTTCAGCGCATTTCGCGTCTTCCAAATAAAAATGGATATATCATCGTGATAGGTGTGGATTTTATACATGAATAAAAGTCGTTTAGAGGTATGTTGTTGGTCTAAAAGTGAAGTTTGTTTATAGTAAACATACAAATCTACTATATGGCGCTGGAAAATTAAATTGACATATTTTGTTAAAAAAGCGTAAATTAGCACCCGTACCAGGTCTTAATCAAATAAAGATATAAAACCATCATTTTGCAGCAGTAGTTCATGTTTTCGCAAATTTGGCGATGACGTGCATTTTTCTTTTCGCCAAACCATACAAAAATTAGTGCAAGGCGAATGGCGAAGTCCTAGCGCGAACGCTGCTTTTGAAAGTTTAAGCTTTCTGCTATTCAAACATATAAATGGTTTCCTGATAATCATTCCTAAAATTAACTAAAAACGGACCTACAACCGGGCCCGTTCCGGGGTCTTAGACACTGCGAACGATATTGTTTCGTCGACACAGTTCACCAATGTACCGATTGAGGCACCACTATCTGATTTCATGGTATAAGCTCCACCCACTTTCAAACGGCTGCTAAAATGACATACGCGAAGTAGGCCTGACGTCACAATCACGTATATCAACCAACCAACGCAACGAATTTAGACCCATTGGGTGGCGTACGTTATTGTGACGTCACGCCGACGTAGATATATATCGGTTTCGCTGCGATCAAAGCACATCAATTTCGCCCGGTTTAAAAGTGGGTGGAGCTTATAACATTAAATCAAGAAATGGTGAAGTGCGCATGTCTGAACCTATGCAAATGAGGAAAACAGCGCCGCAATCGGAAGATTAGTGTACTGAGTACCCGCCGCCAACATCGTTCGGAACCGTACAGAACACCGAAAACGGCGTGATTGTAGGTCCGTTTATTGGTGTTCTTTAAACATTTACCGGGAAATCTAGATGACGCTAGAATAACAAAAGTGCATCCTTTCAACTGATACCAACATCGTCGGGACAAGACGAGCCGTGAGGGTGCTAGCGACCGTAGAATTTCATGTTTTGGACGTGTTCTGAGTTTTTTTCGCTCGCTTATCTATTTTTGCTGGTATGCATATTGTGATATCCTCCCCCTTATGTACTATTTTATCCACCTTTGTGTGTCTGTGCGCGTGCGTGCGTGTGCAGTGTCAGGGCATGTTTGTACATCATGTTTACTCTTTCCTTTTATACAATTTCTTTTTGCCCTCTGATTTTTCTCCTTACAAGTATCATTACACGCAGTAGCCCGTATGCAACCATGCATTTCATGAGTGTCTATATCCAAGTGTGGGTCCACAGAGGGTAGTCTATGGGGTGTCCAAGATCTCCAATTGCATCCCCCCCTGAGGCTCGCAAACCACTGGCAGCCGAACCAAATTCATATTGGGCGGGCTGAACTGGAGCTTCAGATTGACCCCGCTGTCGGATCTTGACATCGGAAGGGGTGGGTGCTGTTACAGAATTTAAGTCAGAACGACAGCACCACCCCGCAGTCGCCACACCGCCGGTCACGCTGCTGGACCGGAAGACGGGGAGGGGTGTTGGAAAATGTTTGCGGCTACGTTCAACATTTCTGGACGTCTAGGGGGAGGCATATTCAGAAGGTGTAGTGGGCACGCCACTCTAGCGCATACATAAGTTGCAAACATCTAGGGGGCATGTGCCCCCAGGCCCCCTGAATCCGCCTATGTATGTTGGTGACAGTCCACCACTGTACCCGTGCTCTATTGTATGCCCCGGTAAATGTATACAAATGCGTGACTGGACAAAGCAGCGTCACTGACCGATATTGTTGCACCGCGCACCGTTACGGGTGAATGCGTCAAGTGAACCGATCAGGCGAAAGCGATCGTTGGGTTCCCGCACCGTCTACACCTCAGTAGGAGCAGTAGCGTCTACAGTATCGTGGCCGTCTGAGAGGATCTTCTATGGCGGGATGCCTTGGATGTACGTGTCCCCGCACGATGCTGGTCCTACTGGCGGCGTCGCTGATTGTTCTGGCAGTTCACGGTACAACAGGTAGGTCGTAACGCTAATGGCGAACAACAGGGCCGACGTTGTCCGTTAAATGTCACGACTTGCTATTTATTTACTCCATCACTTCCTGGTTCTTAGATCCGCGTCAACGACAGATGGTATATGGAAGACAGATTAGGCCATGTATGGATATTTTTCGTCATAGCTATTTCCCAATACAGCCACATTTTTAAAGCCATCATTTTCCCGTTATATCTACGCAACAGGAGATCACGTGATTAGGCAATGAAACCACTTCCAATATATCTACTATTTGAGCTTTATTTGGGGCCAAGCGTTAGGGATATGATAATATACAACATAAAACGCATAAGCAAGTCAATGAGTTAGCCACCTCCCAATCCACCCCATGTATGAGAAGTCAAAACATCGAAACAGGCAACACATGGTGTATGGACAGGAAGGAAGTCTGTTCTACGCTTCAACATTAATTGAACAGTTATTGAGTCAGTAACACAGCTTAAATTAGCGCAAATTGGTAAGGCACAACCCACTTCTTATGTCTTTGTTATCGACTAGTGCTGAATATATTCAACCAATGAAACAACCACAGGCTTAATTCCCCTGTGGGTTAATAGGGACATTTAAACCGCGATGTTGAACGTCACACATGAATGCATTTACATAGGTCGCGCTTATGACATGTGCACTTGTTTGTTTGAACAATCGCCAGTGTCCGTGCTCATGTATGTACTTAAATACATATGTCACCGGATTTGGAATATATATTTCAAGAATATCGAATCACATGAATAAAATTTACAATTAACGTTAATTGATTTAATAATTAACAATAAAATCTTGTTTGTAAATTTATCGACTATATTCATGAAACTATTTTAAATTGAACAAAATTATAATTTAATTTAATTAAAACCACGATTCACTGGTAGGGAAACATCGTTGCGTAATGGTGAGCTAAACAAACAATATTATATAAACATGTAAATCAAAATGAATCTTGTACATTTTATTGTGTTTATGGCGTTCACGCATTAGGGCGGAAGGATCAATCGCTCAAGACAGCGCGCACGCTCTTGTCTTATTTTGCCACAAGCGTCCTTTTGTGTACTCTAACTAAACGGCAACCAAATCCATACGTCACGGTACACTGCGCAGGCTTTTGAACGACTTACTATGTACAACTCTGAACAGTTCTATGTCTGTTCGGTGATTGACACATTAGGAGAAATGTAACTTGTGTGTTTTAAGCCGGATCGGATTTTGTACACAACCATTGCTCATCATGATCATGTAGGTTTGTTGATTAGGATTCCATAAGCTCAACACGTCGGCTCATCCCGGGTTAAGTACACTGGCTGTTTTGTAATTAATACGCTCATTACTTTATTATTTGGATACATTTAATTGAATTAAGTCTGCCTGTCTTTGGTACGTGCTATTTTTACGTCATGCGAGTTACATAGCCACACACACACACACGGACTCACGCACACACGCACACACGCACACACGCACACACGCACACACGCACACACGCACACACGCACACACGCACACACGCACACACGCACACACGCACACGCGCACGCGCACGCATACACACACGCACGCACACACACACACACGCACGCACACACATACGCACGCACACACACACGCATGCACACACACACGCACACAAGTTGGAACTTACGGCTAAGACTGGCTCGTGCGCGCTCTCAGGGCGCATTAGATGAAGTTGACTTATAATCTACTCACTATTATATAATAATTATGTTACAAAAACCAGAAATGACCATGAATTAGCTAGCACCCACCCATGGAGCAAGAAATCAAGGGCAGCAGATGTTATTATGAAGTATTTTGAACTTGGACTCGTTTTAAGTGTCGCCATCTGGATACTTTACTTACTTACTTACTCCTCTTCATGCCCACTGGCACACAGGGCGGAAACAAGGGTCCTCCGTCTTTTCCTGTCTGCAGCTATCTTTGCGGCTTGGCCCCAGCTTAGATGTAGTGCTTTGAGTTACTTTTCTACAGTCGTCCCCCAGGTTTGTTTTGTTCGTCCACGTTTTTTTTCATTCAGGTGTCCATCTAAGTGCTGTTTTTGAGATGCTGTCTTCTTTCTTTCTCAGGATATGGCCGATCATCCATCTCCATCTTCTTGTGGCGAGTTTGTTTTTCATATTGTTTTGTGTGGTAATTCTGAGCAGTTGCTTGTTGGAGATTTTTTGTGGCCAGAATATTCTAATTATATTTCGAGGGCATTTTGTGTGGAAGGTAGAAATGTGTTTATATAGAAGAGTGGCGAGGACACAGCTTTGATATAGTCTCAGCTTCGTTCTTCTAGAATATATTGTTGATCTCCAAACAGGTTTCAGTCTGAAGAAAGCATCTCTGGCCTTGATCATGCGATTCTTGATGTAAACATCGGCCCCTTCATCTTTGCATACTATGTTTCCCAGATAGGTGAAGATATCGTCACAAATAATTTTAACAGATGTCTGGCTGGTAGTTCTGCGTCTGCTTTGAATAAGTCTGCATTTAGTTGCTCATGACCTGGTGCCTTTCCATTCTTGAGTTCCTTGATAGCAGCAACAATTTCTTCCTTGGAGGTGGCTCAACGTTGCTGTCCAGTTCTTCGGGGGCTTCTTGGATGTGTGGCAAATATGGTGGGTCGTCTCTGTTTAGTGCTTCTTCAAAATTTTCTGCCCATCTTGTTCTTTGTCTGACGTCAACATATGTCCTTGCTTGTCTCTTATAAGTGTGTTGTTACTGTATGGCCCTTCGCAAGTCTGCTTGGTGATCCTGAAGATGGTGCCTTGTTCTTTTTGTTCTGCAGCTCGTTCTGCCTCTGCTGCTAAGTTGTCCATGTAGAGTCTGTTGTCTCTTCTTGCAGACCTCTTGACTAGCTTGTTTGCTTCACCGTAGAGGGCGCCATACCTTTCTTTAAATCTCTGGGACTTGGCTTTCATCCACTGGGCTTTTGCATGCTTTCTCTCCTTGATTGCTTTCCATGTGTCTTCACTGAGCCACTCCTTGTGCTTCTTCTGTTTCGGTCCTAGTACCACACGACTGGACTCAGTGTATCTTCACTGAGCCACTCCTTGTGCTTCTTCTGTTTCGGTCCTAGTACCACACGACTGGACTCAGTGTGTCTTCACTGAGCCACTCCTTGTGCTTCTTCTGTTTCTGTCCTAGTACCACACGACTGGACTCAATGTGTCTTCACTGAGCCACTCCTTGTGCTTCTTCTGTTTCTGTCCTAGTACCACACGACTGGACTCAATGTGTCTTCACTGAGCCACTCCTTGTGCTTCTTCTGTTTCTGTCCTAATACCACACGACTGGACTCAGTGTGTCTTCACTGAGCCACTCCTCGTGCTTCTTCTTTTTCTGTCCTAGTACCACACGACTGGACTCAGTGTATCTTCACTGAGCCACTCCTTGCGCTTCTTCTGTTTCTGTCTTAGTACCACACGACTGGACTCAGTGTATCTTCACTGAGCCACTCCTTGTGCTTCTTCTGTTTCTGTCCTAGTACCACACGACTGGATTCAGTGTATCTTCACTGAGCCACTCCTTGTGCTTCTTCTGTTTCTGTCCTAGTACCACACGACTGGACTCAGTGTATCTTCACTGAGCCACTCCTTGTGTGCTTCTTCTGTTTCTATCCTAGTACCACACGACTGGACTCAGTGTATCTTCACTGAGCCACTCCTTGTGCTTCTTCTGTTTCTGTCCTAGTACCACACGACTGGACTCAATGTGTCTTCACTGAGCCACTCCTTGTGCTTCTTCTGTTTCTGTCCTAATACCACACGACTGGACTCAGTGTGTCTTCACTGAGCCACTCCTCGTGCTTCTTCTGTTTCTGTCCTAGTACCACACGACTGGACTCAATGTGTCTTCACTGAGCCACTCCTTGTGCTTCTTCTGTTTCTGTCCTAATACCACACGACTGGACTCAGTGTGTCTTCACTGAGCCACTCCTCGTGCTTCTTCTTTTTCTGTCCTAGTACCACACGACTGGACTTAGTGTATCTTCACTGAGCCACTCCTTGCGCTTCTTCTGTTTCTGTCTTAGTACCACACGACTGGACTCAGTGTATCTTCACTGAGCCACTCCTTGTGCTTCTTCTGTTTCTGTCCTAGTACCACACGACTGGATTCAGTGTATCTTCACTGAGCCACTCCTTGTGCTTCTTCTGTTTCTGTCCTAGTACCACACGACTGGATTCAGTGTATCTTCACTGAGCCACTCCTTGTGCTTCTTCTGTTTCTGTCCTAGTACCACACGACTGGACTCAGTGTATCTTCACTGAGCCACTCCTTGTGCTTCTTCTGTTTCTGTCCTAGTACCACACGACTGGACTCAATGTGTCTTCACTGAGCCACTCCTTGTGCTTCTTCTGTTTCTGTCCTAATACCACACGACTGGACTCAGTGTGTCTTCACTGAGCCACTCCTCGTGCTTCTTCTTTTTCTGTCCTAGTACCACACGACTGGACTTAGTGTATCTTCACTGAGCCACTCCTTGCGCTTCTTCTGTTTCTGTCTTAGTACCACACGACTGGACTCAGTGTATCTTCACTGAGCCACTCCTTGTGCTTCTTCTGTTTCTGTCCTAGTACCACACGACTGGATTCAGTGTATCTTCACTGAGCCACTCCTTGTGCTTCTTCTGTTTCTGTCCTAGTACCACACGACTGGATTCAGTGTATCTTCACTGAGCCACTCCTTGTGCTTCTTCTGTTTCTGTCCTAGTACCACACGACTGGACTCAGTGTATCTTCACTGAGCCACTCCTTGTGCTTCTTCTGTTTCTATCCTAGTACCACACGACTGGACTCAGTGTATCTTCACTGAGCCACTCCTTGTGCTTCTTCTGTTTCTATCCTAGTACCACACGACTGGACTCAGTGTGTCTTCACTGAGCCACTCCTTGTGCTTCTTCTGTTTCTGTCCTAGTACCACACGACTGGACTCAGTGTATGTTCACTGAGCCACTCCTTGTGCTTCTTCTGTTTCTATCCTAGTACCACACGACTGGACTCAGTGTATCTTCACTGAGCCACTCCTTGTGCTTCTTCTGTTTCTGTCCTAGTAACACACGACTGGATTCAGTGTATCTTCACTGAGCCACTCCTTGTGCTTCTTCTGTTTCTGTCCTAGAACCACACGACTGGATTCAGTGTATCTTCACTGAGCCACTCCTTGTGCTTCTTCTGTTTCTGTCCTAGTACCACACGACTGGATTCAGTGTATCTTCACTGAGCCACTCATTGTGCTTCTTCTGTTTCTGTCCTAGTACCACACGACTGGACTCAGTGTATCTTCACTGAGCCACTCCTTGTGCTTCTTCTGTTTCTGTCCTAGTACCACACGACTGGATTCAGTGTATCTTCACTGAGCCACTCCTTGTGCTTCTTCTGTTTCTGTCCTAGAACCACACGACTGGATTCAGTGTATCTTCACTGAGCCACTCCTTGTGCTTCTTCTGTTTCTGTCCTAGTACCACACGACTGGATTCAGTGTATCTTCACTGAGCCACTCATTGTGCTTCTTCTGTTTCTGTCCTAGCACCACACGACTGGACTCAGGGTATCTTCACTGAGCCACTCCTCGTGCTTCTTCTGTTTCTGTCCTAGTACCACACGACTGGATTCAATGTAAATCTGTACGACATCTTTCCAGGTCTGCTCCACTCTGTTGTTGTTTCCTTCCTCTGTGTTTATTTCATCATCTATGTCCTCTAGTGCAGCAAAGCGGTTGTGCACCTGCAGAATAAACTGTTTCTTGACTTCAGTGTCTTTCAGTCTTGAAACATCGAAGCGACCTATACTTCTTTTATGTATGGCATTTTCTGATCCTACTTTTGCATTCAGTTCCCCTATGATGATCCCCCATGATGATCAGCAGGTTATATTTTTATTTTCGCAACCTCTGCCTGTAGATTTGAATATAATTCTTCCTTTTCCTCATCTTCTGCATTGTTCTTTGGAGCATAACACTGTAAGATACTCATGTTCACTTTAAATCTAGCTTATGAGTCTTTCACTAACATGTTTCCATTCCATAAGAAAATTCCATAAGAGAATTCCATAGCCCTTTCGTCAGAATCAAAGCTACACTTCCACGGTGTTGGCCATCATTTCTGCCAGAATATAGAATTGTCTCTCTTGTCTGTGTTTTGGGGTCACCTGTGCCTGTCTATTTACTTTCACTGATTCCTGGGATGTCGATTCTATTTCCTCTCATTTCATTTGTGACTTGCGCGGTCTTGCCTGTATCGTACATTATCCTAACATTCCAGAATCCTATCTTTGTTTTGGTTTTGGCGGCGTCTACAACTGATGGTCTTGCAGTGGCAGCTTCCAGAAGGCTTTCACTCTCACTGGTCATATTTGCAGTTACCTGCTCCACCGCCGCAGGACACCCATAAATAGAGTTTCTTGTTTCCGTAACATTGTTTTTTTTACGAGATGAGATCGTTGGCCTCATGCTCAACCCCCAAACCTGGAGGGCTGGGAGACTGACTTTTGTCTGGACTCTATCCTTCGACCTATCCGACATGGTTAGACTTGCCAGGAGCCGAGACTCCCGCAAGTGTAGCTCTCCGGATGATCGAGGCACACAAGCCACCCAACCACGGCAAGGCAGCAGTCTCAATGGGGGTGGATCTGGAGAACTAATCATCAGGAATTATCTTGGGAAGGATAGACCCTTTAGAAAAGCATTTTATCTTCTAACATATTGAAAATACGCAAGTGTGTAACTCTAAGTAGTTACCATTGTGCTTTCTGAAACACACATCATTGGTGAAACGGTAGTCAGAGACAGTAGCGTAGAGGACGTAATCCGTGAATGTTTCGTCATCAGCATTGAGCTGCATAAAGGTATTCTAATGGAATCTCGGTCGTACGGCTGTTCATTGTCTTACAGCGATCACCGGCTGCTCGTCATTAAACTCGATTTTAGGTATATCCTTAACGTTTGCAATGGATCGAGGAGTAGTAATGGTTGTTGAATATGCCATTCGTCCTATCAATGCATACCACCGAAGGTACTGTCTATAACTTCACCTGGTAGGGGCTATGTCCTACTAACAGTTTAACCCATCCTCGCAAGCCTGGGCTGTTTGCCGTGCAAAACTAGCCCTGGCTGATTCCCTACGCGAAGTGCGGAAGTTAGCTCAGTCAAACTAGTAATTGACTTCGTCAGTCGCGACTGCATCACCCGTGAGAACAACGCAAATACCCGCCCCAATTTGAAGACGGATAAGCGACTTCTGGGAATCCCAGTATATAATGGCCCGTTCGCCCATTAGCACGAGCAGCTAAGCGGTATTGTGTATTCGAATAATTGCTTCTACTTCCTAAACATTGCATATAACACGAGCCACGGTTGGTTGAAATTATTTTTATTATGACCACCTGAGCGATTTCATAGGCTGAGCTTAAATTCAGAGTTTCGCAAAGCGATCAGCCAGAGGTACTGCTGGCTGGCACTGACGTAATCAGCAGCAGCGAGCCCTGGCGCGCGAGGATGATTTAATCAGGCAAGGTAATGAAACTTTCGTCCCAATCGAGAGGAATATGATCTGAACAACGGCGTTTCGAAGACTGCGCGTCAATACTTTTTTAGGGTGTCCATGTTAACTCAAATGTATTTATTAAACTTGTACCTGATTATCTGTATGAAGGCATGTCTTTCAGGCGAAGTTGAGATTGAGTTCGTGCTTAGACAAGATATAGGACAATAGAATAATGCGTTCTTTGTTATAGGTGCCCGTTGTCGATTCTCCAGCACGGCGGCCAATAAGGAGCCGTGCATCTTCCCCTGCAGATGTACGAACGGCTGTGACACCACCACTGGCAACTGTATCAAGGGCGGACGATGTGAAGTCGGACAACCGAGTGGCCACCGTTGGAACGGCAGAGCGTGTCAAATAGGTGGGTGGAGATATTTTACAGCTGTCTACAGTTAAAGTGGAAAATATGTGAGTAAGCGTTGTGCACTGCACATCTATTACATTAAACAATACGATTCTCTGCCTGTCTGTCTGTCGGTCTGTTTATTTGTCTGTGAACGTTTAGTTCCGTCAGTTTTTCATGTATGGGACTGACATTTTACGTGCGATCTATCATATCATACATAATTATATATTGTTCTCGAAATTCTTCCGGGGTTGTGCGGATCACGGGTTGGGGTCACAATTTCAAAAACAGTTTTAGCGCAGGCGACTGTCTTTCCCCCCGACACGACTAGTTAAGTATAATACAGTACAATTGTACAATTAACGCCCCAGCTTTCACCACTTATCACAGATCATAGCCAAATTTGCGGTGTTATTAACGGTACATCCGTTTGAGTCGTATAATACATCTTTCTTCGTTAATTCACGTGTTGTTGTGATTATTACGTCAAGTCGCCAACGGCTTGTGAGTTGTTTTAAGACAACGTGTATAACGCCCATCATTAATTCTGTAGTGCTATCTTATAACACTGTCAGCAGCTTATCGAACTATAGGATCTGTGCACGTTGCCTTTCAGTATATATTCATACATATAAGTGTATGTATTCAATTGGCTAAACCTATCCTTAATTATCGTTTTATGCCCGTACATGTCTTCACCGATCTATCATAGCTTTGACGCACAGTAACACTAGTTTGTGTTCGTTTTCAGGAAATGTTGCATACAAAAAAAAAGCAAGCCAAATTGGGGAGACGTCTGTAGGTTATAGTAAGAATAACCCAGCCAGCAGAGCAGTTGATGGTAATATTGATCCATATTTGAATAATAAAAGCTGTGCACATCCCATGACAACAAATAAAAAGATCAACGCTTGGTGGATGGTTGATCTCAACGACACGTACCAAATATACAGCGTTGTTATCTACAACAGGAATGCGGGTGAGTATAAAAGGATTGACATTTTTTTTAAATGTTTCAATGTATGTTAGCAACAGTTTTATACCCGACTGCGGTACTAGCAGCGTAGCCAATTTACTAACTTTATTTTACAACGTAACAAATACATACAATTAATATGCAACATGTCTTAGAAATGTCGACGTGTTACATTGTATGGAAGTCACTTGGCTAAAGGCCGTCTTCCAGTGACATCATTTAAATTAAATTATCATTACTCTGTGATTACTAAATCCAATACAATCATCATAATCGTATTAAAGGAATCACCGAAAGTCATCACCAGCCCACCTCTGCACTATTAAACCAGAATACACGCAGTCTGTCACTGTCGCTGGTGATATATAACAACGAACTGAGAAGTTGAACCATTACAATGCGTAATTGAATAGACATTCACAGAATCGAAACATAATTTGTCTTGGGTTACAGAACAGAATAAAAAGCGGTAATAGATTTACAAACGGGAAGTGGCTTTTCGTTTCATAAGTTTAATTACATTCTGAACATGTATAATTTAAACATTTCACTTAATGAAGACATATATTTAAGTATGAGGCTTACAACATGTGTTTAAACATTAACCTGTGCGTAATATTTCTTATTTTTCGTCTATATAATTCCAGACTTTTGTCAAAACATGTTTATGCAGCTTAGATGAACAGTGTATTCTAGGTGTCTCCTTAACAAGAAGGTTGGATTGTAACGTTAATCTTATACGGTTATCTAAATTCTTTTTGATAGCAAAATTGGTAAATGACTTGGGTAATAAATAATGTTTAAAGACATATATAAATAGTGAGTTTTGTAGTTTATATACATATGAGATTTTTGTGTTTGTACAGCAACCTTAAAAAAGTTACTGGAAACATGTAAACAGCACTTAAACAACGTAGTGCATGTGAAGGACTTTGGGTACATCATGCATATTTTCGAAGTTAGCGCTAATTATAATCAGTTATCACTGTTCATTGTGTTGAATTTGACTGGTTACACAGAATCTGGGTAACCAAATAAATTTACTCCTATTCGAACCATTTTATGAAAACATTTGTTTTAAAGCGTATACGGATTCATGACAATTTACAACTGACATTTATATTGAGACATATGAAACAATAAAATAACAAAATTTTAGTGTGTTATAATGACTAAATAATACAATTTGAATGTGGCGGATCCCTGTTTTAGACGTACATTTTAAAGACTAGGGGTTGTTCTGAAACAACCCCTAGTTATAGTAATTTAATTTTAGTTTTAATTTGAGTATTTTCGCACAGACGTAGTTAGATAAGTGGACAACGCTAGATTTAAATGCAAAAGTCAACTTTATTACTAATCTTGCTTAAAGGAAAACAAAAGGCAATTGTGTGTGTACATTTATATACCTAAAATAATTAATATAATGCCTCCATTTGCAATTACAATGAACAATGTCACGTATGTGGTTTATTCAGAATTTAGTTTCAAAGTGAGAGATTCTAGTGAAATCTCAAGTTCCCAACGACTGACATTGATACATACTCCCGATGCTTGACCAATAAACACCTAGAGCTTCTTTGACGTTGGCGCTGTAGTGACGCGTCGAATTCTCTTGTTTCCTCGACTTGTTTATATGTTGGTTTCTCGCATTTCCTTCGATTCAGAGTTGCACTTGTAACAGCTGTTATAATGCATAGACCCGTTGCCAGCTTTTCACAACGGGGGGGGGGGGGGGGGGGGGGGGTTCACATGTTCTCAATACACACAGCAGGGGCCGCCACATGCTCGTGTGAGATTACATTTCACAACGTAGAGGGCGCCACAAGTTCACGTGGGCTTCACCCCCCCATAATGCAAATGCTTAGGTGTATAGGCCTATTAGGGGATGGGGTTGCGTTTCCAGCCAGAGTTCAACTCATATGTGGTCGGTGGAGATTTGTCCCATTTTGTTGCTGATTGAGTAAAGCATCTACTTCAGTTCAGCATATCTCTGCGAGACGTAGCTGCCCAGATGATCCCGCGATACGCTGCTCTGTCTGCCGTTCGTCTCCCTGCTCTCACGATGTCGTCTTCCAACCAGTCGCTGATGTCCTGCTCCCATCTTCTCCTTGGTCTTCCCCTTCCTCTCTTTCCCTCCACTTTGCCTTCTAGAGAGTAAGACATACCCAACTTTATTCGTAAAGGCCAACACGCAATGCTATTTTGTTATTACTATAATTGAATTGTTTACTCGAAACCCTTCACCATGTGTGCAGTTTTAAATATATTCATAATGATATAATAAAAGAGGCACCGAGGAATATATAGTTATATCTTAGAATAAACACTTACAATTTGGTGATATTTACAATCTGGTTTTCAGTCAATCAAAAAATTATATGCATCTGATCTGGAGTGCAAAATGTCCAAACTTTATCAATTATAAAATTCAGTTAGTAATTTAATAAACCTATAAAATATGTACCGTAAATAGAAGATTACAAAACAATCCTTTTGTGGAATTTGAATGAAATTATAGGTGTCAAACAATCGAGTGTCGTAACCTGTGGGCCACACTGACTACAGAAAAAAACCTATTGTTAGCAGCTATATTGAGAATAATTTTCGGCAACCATACAGCCACATAATTCCCGGTTTCACATCAACGCGCGTATTAAAATAGGTGCCATTAAACTTTATTTTGTTATTGTTTAAATATAATTATTCATGGATTCAATATGCAACCCAATAATCTCTCTATGTCCATGGTAATAGGGAGTTTAAGGGATGTGTAGTGCTAGCTGATTGGTTGGTTAGACTCAGTGGCGGTTTTTTCTGCAGTCGACTGATCGGTGGCTGCACCATTACAAGCTCCGTGCATTTGTTTGTATTTACCAGTTTTTTAACGAGGAGGTCGCAGTTCAGTTTTACAGTTGCTTTTATGACAGAGTCAAGGCGATCCTGAACTAAGCAGTTTTACTGGTTGTTTTATATTTCTTAAGTATTTGAGTGATGTTTATATCAAGTTCAGTGGATTGCACCCGTGTGTAACAGCAACAGGAACATTGCTGGTGGTCAAGCGTGACATTTCA
The DNA here is from genome assembly GCA_963995525.1 of Escarpia spicata. Classification (NCBI taxonomy): domain Eukaryota; kingdom Metazoa; phylum Annelida; class Polychaeta; order Sabellida; family Siboglinidae; genus Escarpia; species Escarpia spicata. Next base: position 45,148,918 of record OZ023208.1, on the reverse strand, counting down.
CTTCTGGCATGACGGCCTACGCAAGACAATTCCTGCGTAATCTGCAATTTGACAGTTGCACTCGTTTGAACAATGCTGGAATGGGGTGGCTCTCCATCGACCCACCCACCGTGGCTCTCGTGGGGGTGTCCGCAAACAGCAGTGCTCACCTGTCACGCAAACGAGGGTCAACACGGGTAACCTCGTGAATATACAACGAATCCCCATGTCATGTAAATTTTGTTGTTGTTTATATTTATGGGGTCGTTCATGTGCTGGCGATATTTTATATCTTAATGGGAGTCTCCCGACCATATCTATTACTTACGTTATTCATTGTATATGTATCGTGTTTATAGGTCAAATAAATTGATTCTGACTTCTGAATTCCCCAATGTTCGTCCTGCCAAGTTGCGTTTGCTCAATGTGAGGTCAGTTTGCAACAAGACATACTTCCTTGTCGATTACGTTGCTGATCATGACCTGTACATACTGTACATTACTGAGACCTGGTTATCCAGCGAGGACACTGTGTCTGCGACCGCGATCACACCTTGCGGCTATCTCATTGAGCACGTTGCCCGGAGCAACCGTCGAGGCGGCGGTGCCGGCGTCCTCTTTAGAGCATTGTACACTGTCGATCACTCCCGTCTTTAGCCCGCGTCATCTTTCGAGTGTTTCGATCTTCATCTACGCTGCCACAGAGTCTCCTCTACTTTACACCTGTTCGTTATCTACCGAACGCCACCGTCCAGCCCTGATTTTCGAGATTTTGTTGAACGAGTCGCGACGAAATCCGGGATCATCATCATGGGTGATTTCAACGAAAAGAACGATGCGCACGCACGAGCTCTACATGATATTCTCTCAGACGCCAACTTGAGACAGAACGTCACCAACGCGATGCACAAACGGGGTAATGTGCTTGCCCTCGTCATCACCGCTTCTTTTTCATCTCCAGTTACTCGAGTATCCGTCGGTGATCTTGTGAGTGAACGTGACAACGTAGCATGACCAACGACCACCGTATTTCCTATACTGAGTTGCGTGATCAGTACTGCCGGACACTGGCTTCTACGAAAACTGCAGTCTGCAGTAAAGAAATCGAATTTGCCTCGACAGAAAACCGAGGAATGTTTCGTATTGCAAACCATCTTCTTGGCCGTAGGGTGGGAACTGTCTTCCCACCGACACCATTGGCCCTGCCGTTGTTACCGAGCGTTTCGCTTATCACTTCGCCGACAAGATCAACTCGATCTGCAGCCATATTATGGTTCGTCAGTTGATGTTGACTACGCACAGCCATATATTGTTTCTTCGCCGGTGCTAGCGTTTCACTCGGCTATGTTCGAAGAAGTAACGACTCTGATCACAAGTGGAAAGACAAAGTCGTCAAAAATTGATCCACTGCCGTCCTTTATTCTGAAGTCGAATACCGCCATCTTGGCGCCGATTCTCGTGAAACTGATTAATCTGTCCTACGAATCATCTACTGTTCCGTCACGCCTGAAACAAGGTGTCATCACGCCTCTTCTTAAAAGTTTCGGTCTTCCCGTCGGCGACTACGCCAGCTACCGACCTATCTCGAACTTTCCGTACGCCTCCAAGTTTCTTGAACACCACGTGGCTGCCCAGCTACGTTCGCGTATGCAACATAACGGCATCGGAGATCCCTTTCAGAGCGCATACAACCCGTCACACTGCGTAGAGACAGCGATTGTTTGCATCCAAGACGACGTGTTACGTACGATCACTAGATGCTCGTAAGCATGTAGTAGGGTCTACTAGTACTACTTGATCGACCACAAAATTCTTGTCGCTGAACTACACCAAATCGGTGTGCGAGGCGAGGCACCTGCAGTGTTTTGGACCCTCTGCTATTTTGTATATAGTGTGCTGGTCTTTCCGACGTATTCGCGAAGCACGGTGTTTGCTACCATATCTATGCCGACGACACCCAACTCTATGTCGATTTTCCGCGAAATGATTCTGCGTCCGCCGCCGACCGGAGGTCCCGTTGTGTGACTGACGTGAAAGTGTGGCAGGCGAAGACAGAGGCTATACTGTTTGCAGTTCCACAACTACCTCCTCTTCCCATCGACATCTGCGGTTGCGACGTCAGCACTTCCGCCAACATACGTGATCTTGGAGTACAGCTCGACCCCACGATGGCCGCACACGTTAGCCGTACTTGACGGACTGCCTTACGCCCAATTACGTGGTATAGCATGAATACGATCATCTTGCTGCGCTAGTCACGTCGTGATTCGACTTCGGAAACTGTACGGCATTACCGGAATCTTGCTGCACCGACTAGAGATTGTCCAGCGATCAGCTGCGCGTGTCGTCCTCTGCTTACATCGGCGTGACCAACACAGCATGACGGCGACACTACGGCAGCTGCATTGGCTACCTGTGGCGCAGCGAATTCAGTATAAACTATTGACTTTGATGCACGGCGCCGTGCGTGCAAACACTCCACAGTACCTTGCTGACCGAGTATCTGGTTATGTTCCCTGTCGCACCCTTCGCTCGGCTCATGGTTGTTCCTTGAGTTAACCTGGAACGGTTTGGCCGACATGCAGTTTCATGTGCAGGTCCCACCCTCTAGAACTCTCTTCCGCTAGAGCTAAGAAGCCAACGTGACTCTGGACGATTTAGGAGGAACCTGAAAACCTTTCTCTTTAATCAGGTTTTCTCGTAATTTCTTTCTTTTTAAGTATATACATTTTAAAATTATATATAGCATCCACAGATAATTGAAATGTGTAGTTTTTATTGTGTTATGTTATGTAACATATGTATTGTAATATTATAATTACCTACATAATGTATTCTTACTTAATATTTTAGTTTGTAAGCACCCCTGGATCTATTTGTAGAGATATGTGGTGTCTAAACAAAGCAAATTCGACGACGTAAACTAAAGTAATATTCTAAGTTTGGCAACTGGCGATTTGGGAAGATTGGGCACTGATGACGTCATACTTTCTATCATAATGGTTTATTATTATTCCTGTCCGGGCAATTTAAATTAGGTTTCTTCAACAAGGTTATTTTGGTAAACTGCTGCAATAATATTCTTGATTGTAGTTGTGAATGGTTAGTTTGTATTAACACTTTTATAAACATAAACCCAAAATGATTCCTTTTGATAATAATAATAAACTGCTATAGCGCCTATATCCCAAGGAATCTGAGCTCAAAGGCGCAACATACATGAATCATTGTGCAAAATCGTTACCAGGGACCAACAAGTGTCACCATTAGAGCAAGTGTCACCATTGGAGCAAGGGACCGCCGAAGGTTATGGTTTTAGGAACAAAACGTTGTTATGAAACAGATGATTTGAGATTCCTGGAGTTTCGGGAAAACGGAGATTAAACAAATAGGATGGGTGTTGTGTAGAAATGGCCCAGTTTGAAGATTGTTCCCCTGGGATGCATTCATAACAATTAACAACTTTAATTAACCTTTACATATACAATAAAATAACAATATTGTTAAACATACACCTACCGACCGAGTCACCATTTCGTTTGTTAAAATTGCTAAATTTTTATTCCTTCAAGCAAGAGAACATACCACGATTGCCTTGCTACATACTTTCAGTGCCTCACCGCCTCGATAAATTCACACTAGGCGTTGGCAATAGCTCTCACAGGGATCAGTGCGGACATCACACAGGCCCAGTGGCTTCATCGGCATCAGTCGTAACGTCCTGTGTAGCGGTCGGCCAGTACCTCGAGTTCAGTCGAAGTGGGAATCCTCAGCGAAACATAGCTGGCCTTTGTGAGGTGGTTGTCGTGGGCCACCTGTATATCAGTAAGTAGGCAATCGTGTTTTTCCCGATGCACACACACAGAAAATACTTTGCACGCACTCTCTCGCTCTCTCTTTATCGCGCGCGCACACACGCACGCACCTACCCATCCACACACGCATACCCAAACCCACCCACTCATCCACCCATACATACACTCGTTCTCTTGCGCACGCACGCAGACACGCATATTATAATACACAAGCCAAAATGTTCATACTTCAGATGGCGCTACATAATCACTGACGAAGTATTCGTGCATCACGTTTAGTATGACGTAAATCTTGAGCAGTTTTTCGCAATGAAAGTTACATAAAACGTCTACAACAGTTACTGATGTGCGGACGGTTTACATAGCGTAGAACAATCGCGGAACATTCACCAACATAAAAACAAACAATGATATTTGTTATTTCACAGCTTGCCAGTACTGTCCGTCATCAAGTGGATGCAACAACGTCACCGGATGTGACGCATGTGCACCAGGCAAGCAACAGCCGGATTGCACGAAAGGTGCGTAGTGATAAAATACTACACGTGAACAGAATAAACTAATAGCATATGTGATTATGTTAGTCTATATTTAAATGCATACATTGCTGGATATTTTCACTATATACGGGACGTCCGGAACATAGCATTTGTACAAATTTGAATACAATGTCATGTTATGTTTGTTCGAAGAGGGTTGGTGCGCATAGAGTGGAGAGAAGAAAGACAACAGGTAGACTGCTACTGAAATGGGAGGAAGAGACATTTGGCGAGATGGGGTGGGGAGTGGAGTATAAGGGCGAGGGAATTTGGGAATAGGGGGAGTGGAGACGGGTGGTGGAGATATCAATGAAAACATGTCAGTGACGGAAGAGGGAAACATACCGAGGATCAGTATCGAGGCCAGCATCACCCCGGAAATAGAGGAGAACAACAATGATGCTTACTACATTCAGGAATAGGACTCGAACATGTCATAAGTTCGACTTTAGTGAGTCGTCCATGTAAAATCAGTGCTTTCGAATGCGTATGATACGGTCATAAAAGTTATTCTAAAAGAATGGCAAAACCAAACATTCTTTTCATATGTATCAGTAAATTACGAAACTTTATAGCAATAGTTTTTCTTTATATTATCGGTTATTTGTGATTGACTAACCCTTTCTTCTGCAGTCTGTGAAGAAGGTACGTACGGCGTCAACTGTCAGGAAGACTGCGGACAATGCAAGGACAACTCGTCGTGCAATTTTACAAACGGACACTGTCCCAGTGGTTGCAAAGACTGGTACATCTCGGATGTGTGCAAAACTCATATACGTAAGTAAAATGGTTTTTTATTATATAAGAACGACACAGTAGTTTGCAAGCATTATTGTTTTTTAACGAAACACATTTTACCATTTAAACTACACACACACGCGCACACGCACACGCACACGCACACCACACACACACAAACATGCACGCATGCACGCAACACGCACGCAACACGCACGCAACACGCACACGCACACGCACACGCACACACACACACACACACCCTGGATCTCATATAATCTGTTTTATTGTAGAAGCTAATAATTTTAAACAGATCAGCTAAAAGGCAATAACAATATTAGCTGGTGTTTCAACGTTATCATTTCTTGTTAACATTTGTAATGCGCTGTCATTTACATTTCCATAACGCAGTAGCATCTCTTAAACGGGTTATTCACACGTTAACACGAAATACGTTTATTTGATACGTTTCTTTCATGCCAATTTGAATACTGTACGAATGATACGTTGTATTTATCCCACCAGCGATCCCGGGCTTCGAAACATCAGAGAAGCCGACGGTTGACGTCATCAACAGCTCGTCAGTTGTAGTGAGTTGGTCGAAAGCAGCTAACATTTCTTCTGGTTTGGAGGCCCACTATTATTACGTGGTGTGGCTGAAAGCCGACGGAAAGACAAAGACGCAGGTCATGCAGATACCACATGATGTCAACAGCAATCGGTTTGAGACACACATCACTGGACTGGTGTTCAATACACACTATTCGATATCAGTGGAACCGTATCGGCAGCAAAACAAGAACTACGAAGGAGGATTACACACGGCGGAAACCAGCTTCAAAACTGATTGCATCGGTATAGTAGTGAATATTACATTTAATGTATGCACATTGGCTAGTCGACACGCTATTTCGAATATTTGTTTTAACTTAAACTACTGGGAAATGTCATGGGAAATGCCCCACGTAACAATTGCATGTTTTAATATGTTCGGCGCATTGGTTATTGCAGCAACGGCAAACTGAATAAAGATGTCACACCGGTGCATTTTGTTAACGGAGATGTGTCCAGATAGGTAGCAATAATTATATTGTGCTCCTTAGTACTTTGAATGTGTGGTGTATGTAGCTTTATTGAACTCCGGGCAAACTCAATGTATACCCCGTAGCGGATCGATATCCGGGGGTCGACTCATAAGTATGAGAGCGTGCTAGTTACGTATGCAACATCCCTCCCAACGTCAGTAGCTGAGAGCATACAGTGTACTGTTAAACTCAGAATGTTCAGAAATACCACTAATTAGAGTTCAGTGATAACGTGATAAGCACATGAACGACTTAAAACTATTATCGCTATGCGCGTGCCCAATTGGCAAAAGTCAATAACTAAGTAGCCAACTGGCATATAGTTCGATCTATGAATCGCAACAGTCACACATCTAAGCGTTTAGGCTGATGCCTGATTCTCGATGACCATCGTAGTTCCGTCGCCGTCTCTGGAGACGCGACCTCAGTCGTCTAGGCTGGCTTTGGCGGTGTAGGCGGCAAGCACGGCTGTCCCGGCGGCTGCGTTGCCATGTCGATCACATCAGGCGGGTGTGTCTCCTCCATTTGTGACGCAGGTGTCTCATGGCCGATCACCTGATGACTCGAAACTCTTCCTTGTAGCTGGTCTACGTGACGCCGGACAATGTGGCCTTCCTCGAGTCGCACCGTATAAGACACTGGACCCGTCTGTCTCGTAACCGTACCCGGAGCCCAACTGGTGGCATTTCCGCGGTACGTTAGCACGTACATCAGGTCGCCAGGTTGATAACCTCGAACCCGAGTATGTCGGTCGTGCAGCTCTTTCTGTATAGTCTGTTTAGCGACCGCCTTGCTGGTCACATCTGGTGTTAATCTACACAACCGTGTCTTCAGCTTTCGCCCAACCAGAAGTTCTGCTGGCGATATACCGGTTGTGGTGTGGGGGGGGGGTGGGGGGGGGGGGGGGTGATTCGGTAGTCGAACAAGAAGTGTGCGATTCTCGTATCTAGATCACCTTGTAAACGTTGTACCCCTCCTTTTAGGATGCCTACGGCTCTCTTGGCGAGACCGTTTGATGCTGGATGGTGAGGCGCACTCGTCAGATGTTTGATGTCGTTGTGTCGACAGAAACTCTCGAACTCTTCTCTGACGAAACCTGTCGCATTGTCGCTCACGATTACGTCCGGTATGCCATGTGAACTGAATACCCACCTCAACTTGCTTATGATGGCGGACGTGGACCCTGACGTAGTGTATGCCTCGATCCACTTGGAATGTGCGTCGACGACCACCAGGATCATTTTGTTCATAAACGGACCCGCAAAATCAATGTGAATGCGGGACCATGGTTGATCGGGGAATGACCATGGTTGTAGAGGAGCTTCCGCAGGTTTGTGACGACTGCGTCTGCAGACATCGCACAAGTTAACGGTACTCTCAATGTCACTGTCAATGCCAATGCCAAGCCACCACATGAAGCTGCGGCCCACGGCTTTCATTCGCACAATGCCTGAGTGTGCGTTGTGCAGCTCGCCCAGCAGTTCGTTACGATAACGACTGTGAATAATAACCCTGGTGCCCCACATGATGCACCCGTCGTTGATACTGAGCTCGTCTCTCCGTTGAGTGTACGGCTTCAGTAGGTCGTTGACTTCGTGTTGTGGGAAACCGTCTCTAGTTCTGTTGAATACTTGCGAGAGTATCGGATCACGTGCCGTCTCGCGTCGAATGTCGGCGACTGTGATTGGCGACATGTCCATAAACTGCATGGTCAGTATGGTGTCTCCTGGCACCGGTATGTGAGTCGGTGCGCCACCTACCGGGAGGCGGCTGATACTGATAGGCTGCCAACATTAACGCCCAGGGCTGCATGCGCGGCGATAACGTCAGTGGAACATGCTTCTTCTCACCAAAGAGGCCCAGCAGCGGCTTATGGTCAGTAACGATCAGGAATGAACGTCCCCATAGGTATTGATGGAACTTTGTAAGTCCCGCGGCGACAGCTAGCCCTTCTTTGTCAATTTGAGCGTAGTTCCTTTCGGCTGTCGACAAACTTCGTGAATGGTATGCGATGGGTTTTTCTACCCCGTCCTCCATGACGTGTGCGATAACTGCGCCAACACCATATCGCGAGGCGTCGCAGGTGAGCACAATCGGCTTTGTTGAGTCGAAGTGACACATCACCTGCGGCGAGATCAGATTCTCCTTTGAGCGAGCAAATGCCTCTTGCTGAGCTTTGTCCCAATGCCATTTCGACTCACTTTTCAACTCTTGTCCGGATGAAACTCGATCTGTTCGTACGCGTGGCGCATGTCGAGTCTAGTGTATGAAGTACCATTTCCCAGTTGCGCGTACAGATCTTCTATCTTCGGAATTGGATATCTGTCCAACTTCGCGACTTGATTCACGGTGAGCTTGTAATCACCGCATAGCCGGACCGTCTTGTCCGCTTTCATAACCGGCACCACTGGGGCTGCCCAGTCTGAGTACTGTAAGGGCTCTATGACATCATCAGCCAGTAGCCGGTCTAGTTCTGTATCGACCATGTCGCGCATTACGTACGGTTGCGGTCGTGCTTTGAAATGCTTGGGTGTGGCGTCTTCCTCCACGTAGATCTTCGCTGCGTCTATTTTGACGGTTTGATGCGAATCTTTGAAAGCGGCCTCATACTTCTGAAGTAGAGCCTGAAGTTGTGGATGTTGCTCGTCTGTTGCGGACGATGTGTCCACGTGATGAATGGTACTCCAGTCGAGCCGAAGCACACTCAGCCAGTTCCTGCCCAGTAAGCTCGACCCATTGCCCGGGACTACCATGAGTGGGAGAATGTGTCGTTCACCATTGTTCCCCTCCACTGTCACGTCGGCAATGCCACTAATCTTGACACACTGTCCAGTGTATGTGCGAAGAGTGTCCTGTGTACCTTCTAAACGAGGTCGTGAAGGTGACCACTGTCGACGCCATGTCTCTTCGCTAATGATTGACAGCGTGGCGCCAGTGTCTACCTCCATCGGTAGCAGTTTTCCATCGACCTTCAGCGATGTCGTGATCGGGTCAGGACGTGGCCCCTTTACTGTATATAGGGTGTACGTTGCCCCTGACGAACTAGGCGGCGTTACGATTTGTCTCTCGCTGGGAGCCCCTGTCGTCATCTGGTTTGTGTGGTTCCTGCCTGTTTTCTTCTTTGTAAAACAGTTGCTCTCGATGTGGCCTATCTTCTTGCAAAACCGACATTCAGCGTTCTTAAAACGACATTCACTTTGTAAGTGTGTTGTCTTCCCACACCTGAAACATGCTCTCCCTTGAATGGGCGTTACTTGTTTCGCTCTGCGAGGTGTTTGTCTGTGCGTCGTTACCTTATGCTACATACACCACATATTTGGCGACGAGGATCGGATTGAGTATTCTGAACGTTTAATTGTCAGCAAGCGTGCACTGAACATGCTAGTCAACGCAGCAAGTCAGCCGTCACCACTGAACATCCTCCGAATTTCCGAAACAACGTGCAAAAAGTGAACTTTGATGCTACTTTCGGGATGGCAGGCGCAACGGCGCTCGACAGCGTCGTGCTAGTAGCGTGAACTTTTGAACTTTCTGCACTCCTCTCGCGACGTACACCGTGGCTAACAAGCTGTCAACAAACACGGCGAAGAGGCGAAAAACCACAAGTATCCACACTCGTATCGTGTTTACTGTGCTACGCCGCCGCAATGTCACTGCTCGGGGGAACTTTGCCTGAATTTTCGGGAAAGGATTGGTCGTCCTACGAAGATAGACTAGGGTTTTACTTCGAGGCGAATGACATTGCGCTTGACGCTGTTAGCAAGCGACGGGCTATATTACTTTCAAAATTAGCACAAACCAATCGCCACAGCCACCTTAAGACAAAGGTGGAGCCAATGGATTCGGGTGTTTCGTTCGAACCAACATTTATGTAAACGCGCTTCAGTATATAACTGATAGGAAACACATTATATTCTTCGTCAGCTATATAGACTTCATCCAATACCACCCGGATTAATTGTGGATTCATCTCAGATTGGTTGAACGCTTAGGACAAAGTGTATGGTGAACCCAACTGATTTGTTTATAAGACATAAACTCCCCATAATGACCCATTTTATGATATCGTATTAACACCAATTCTATCAAATGATCCATTACAAGTAGCAGTGAGACATGGTTAACTAAAATATAAATTAGTTAAAATAAAACAACTCAGAATACTGCAACGTGTCTTTCTAGCTCCAAGCCGTCCTGTCATAGAAGACATGATGAAGTCAGCTATAGACGGGACTGCACACGCCAGAATTGTAGTCAAATGGAAGGTCGGTGATGCTTTAAAAAGAAGGTTACAGCGGTTTTCTTTAGATAACTGAACACTTCTTTTATGGGTCATTGCAACATTCGTTTATTAATACAGATTTATAACGTCATGGTTGATTATAAATAATGTCCATACAAAAATGTCACAAGCATAACGTCTCTCAATATTTTTTTGAAACACGAACTGCCGACAATGCAAAATAAGCCAGTTTTACTACATATTAGAGATCGCTTAAGGCATTAAAAGAAAAATAACAAATCTTCACATACAAAAGTGAAATATGTTTTTTCGTACGTGCGTGAGTGCGATCATCGTTAGCAGTGGATGTGCAACCGCGAATGTCAAATTTCTAAATGAACCAGTAGGTATATTAGAGTTACGTAACTTAGTAACTGCATGTAATCGCTGCATGACCTCAATGATAACTAAAACATTCAAACATTGGAGTGTAAATACGTTACAGGTGATAACTGAAACCGGATGTGACGAAATAGTAGCCATTCGAGTGGGATACAACACCACAACATCGCCGACTAATGGTTGGTTATACACAGAGACAGATAGAGTGGATCAAACGCAGCTGTCCGTAGAGTTCCTCTCGTATGGAGTGTACGAGGTGATCGTGACAGCGACGAATAACGAGAATATAAGTTCAACCAGCGACATTTTCACTGTCAACCTCCCACCAAGTGAGTATTACACAATACAAGTGCGCACCTGTATTTGTGCGCACGACATGCATATGTATGCCTGCCTGCATGTGATGGTCGTTCGTTTGACATGCTAGTTGTTATGCGTGAAGCTGGCTCGATACGGGACTTCGATTTCTGTTTCTCTTTCTGCCCTCTCACTGTTCTTGCACTGCTGTCTCAAACAACCCTCTCCCCTCCCCTCTATCTTACGTTCTCCTTCTCCACTCCTCTCTTAATCCATACAGATATCTCACACCACTCGTCACACTCCTCCCATCTCGTCTCCTTTTACCTTCCACTTTCCGGGTATCAACTGTGTTTGCTGTATTAAGTCTTCTCCCATTCGCTTCACATGACCAGCCCCACTCCTCATCAGCTTCTTCTTTAAACTTCCTTTCACACCAGCCTCCTCCCTCAGCTCCTCCAGTCTTCAATTGTCTTCCGCAATTCTTCTCACACCGTTGTTTTCGCAAACGTATACTAAAATGCACAATACAATTTGAATTCGACTAAAGTCTTGTTTTTAGAAACACACGTCGTCAGTTTCTTGTATCAATGATAAAGCAGATACGTTGGCCATGAAGACTTCGATGTTGAAACAACTATGGCCTATCAAAAATGTTTCCATATCAAATAAATCAGGATAGTCTTTACCCATATCGAATTGTCTTATTTTCATGCAGTATTTAGAAAATATATGCCATTTTTTGTAAGAATTGCTATTTCCGTTCATATAAATTACGGCACTTGTCTATGCTGGACCTAGTATTTGTTTCTTATAAAACTCGAAAGATAAATTAAAAAGCTCGGACGTGAATGTTTAAAGACATGTTAATACTTTTCCAAATCACATCTACTGCAGTTGAACTTCGCCTTAGGTCACCTCACTAATACAGCCACCTCGCAACTAAAGCCACCCTAGGACAGTTCCAAAGTATTTCTGTAACATTAAAGTAAAGGACATTAGTCTCGCTAATATGGCCACCTCGTCATGCAGGTCACATTGACCCAGTCCGAGGGTGACCTTAATAGTGATGCTCCAGTCTACTTCGATGATTCCGTGAGATCTCTGCATTAAACGCATGTGCATGCCAACCATTATTAACGCGATAGACAGAGAAAACACTTTTGTGTTTTTCAATATTATGCAGCTACTACTACAACATCGACGACAACGACGACGACGACGACGACAGCACGAACCAGTGAGAGCGAGTACACAGTACAGTCTAAGAGAGACCTAGGGACAGGCGGAGCGGCTGGATTGGCGGTCGCCGTTATCATCGTCATCGCAGGCATCATTGTCGTCATTGGCGTCGTTCTCCTCAGGTAAACGTTATTACATTGTATAGTATGCTGTTACCTGGATATATGCGCACATCTTCCCAGATAACAATATATATCAAGCTAAGTCGTTCTGCGAATTATATGTTAGTCGCCACGTTTCTGAACTTTGAGATTATATCAGCACGGTTAGAGGTAGAATAGAGAGTAATATACTCTAAGAGACTTACGCACCATTGCACACACGCAAACAACAGCTTCCAACGCTGTTAGTAGCGATGGAAGCTGAAAGTCACTGTTGTTTTTGTGTTTGGATTTTCTGTTAGTACTTACGGTGTGATTGTTGGATTTGCGATGTTGTTTGTGGATATGACAACAGTCATGCTGCTGAAGTGATGTTGTTTGATTCGCAACATACTTGGTGAATGTTGTCATGTTTCTCCAAGTCATTGTTTCCTGCTCACAGGCGAAGACGAAGAGACCAACAACAAAGAACCACCGACAACATTGCTATCGGCTTCATGAAACCAAACAAAACCGGTAAATATGTACATGTGTGATATTGAGACAATAAGTCGGGTTTCTTTTGTGGATGTAATAATTAGGCTGGCTTAATGAATAATGTTGTGGTTTGTCTAATTGATTTATCCTACATAATTAACTCAGTCGTCGGAAATACTGGTGGACTGTCTGTATTCACCATTGCGAATTCCTACCTTGTGTTACATTTGATTTGGTCCTAGCCATTCGTGTCTCCTGCTTTCGTTATCAAAATCAACTTTATGATGTGGTTCTGAATTTGACGATTAGAGACTCTGTGACTGTTTTAAAAACCGGCGTAATGCACCACTTTATTGAGGATTGATTTTTTTCTATAGCAACATAGTCGGCTATATTATAATATCAAATTATTTTGCAACAACAACAACAACATAACAGTATACATACACAAAACAACCGTTTAAAAAAGTTGTGTTGTATGGTGGTCATATAGCATGTTATATGCCGTCTTCCTGTGACCCCATAAACATATATTTCGATTTATATTTACACATACGTATACGATGATTATCACGAGTGTATGCTATCTTCTGTATGACAACGGACGGGGGATGCGATGGAGAAGGAAACGAATTAGTGTAGGAAAGTACTGTTAGAAAACAATGATAAGAAATTTGTGCGGATCCAAACATAGATCTAAAAAGTAACCAAATATTTAATTGCACTCGGCACATCTGGGATTTAGGCAATGCACGTGGCTAAGATAGTTGTCTAGATATTGACTGGATAATAACAATTTGAATTTTTGTTTGGATTTGACGTTTTGTATCTTATAATCGAGATTATTCCATAGTTTTATAAAATGGTGTTTAGGTAATCTAGATGAAAAATGTGTTCTGGGCTTCTCTGTATGTAAGAGGTTACGTTGTCTAGTAATTCTGGTGTTAGTGGATAGATTCTTTTTTGGTATATAATGTTTGAAGGATTTAAGCAGTGTGTTATGGTGATAGTCATACATAAATAGTGAGACGTGCAACCTGTGAATATTAGTGATTTTAAGTATATTTTCAGATTTAAAGATAGGTGTGCCTTCTATATCTTTTTTGTTAATTATTCGTATAGCGCGTTTTTGTAAAATTTATATCTTTTTTATGGTATTTCCATTGCCCCATGCTTGTACACCGTTAGTTAAGTGACTTTGAATTAAGGTATAGTAGAGAGTTTTTAAAGCATTGTGTAACAAAAAATGTGTCATTCTATTAATTGCAAAAATTGCTCTAGATATTTTAGAACTGATTATGTTGATATGTTTTTTTATGTTAAATGTTTATCAATATGTATTCCTAAGAACTTCACCGAATCTTCAATGCAATCCTTTCCAACATGATTAATAATTTCACTGTTTATTTTAATACAGTCATTTACCTGGTATTTGTTATTCGGTGGACAAAATATGCAAAAGTTTTTTAAATATATATTTAATGACAATTTATTGACACAAAACCAATCGTACAAATGTATTAATTCTTGGTTTATGCTGTCAATTAAAGTATCAATATGAGGACCTGATTGGTATACAGTTGTGTCATCTGCAAAAGATAATAAATTCAGAGACGTAGAGTTAGTTATATCATAGATATAAATTAAAAATAAGATTGGTCCAAGTATGGATCCCTGGCGTACTCCACTTATTATGTTTTTTTGAGATGATTGACATTTGTGTATCTCAGTATATTGTTTTCGATTTGATCAATAACTTGCAAACCATTTATTGCTTATTCCCCGAATTCCATAAAAAGTTTAATTTGTACAGTAAAATATCATGGTTTACTGTATCGAATGCCTTTGTAATGCCAATGTGAGGTCTTTTGTTATTTTATCATTTGCATCTGCAATATCCTTGAGCAGGTGCAGTATTGGTTGAATAGTAGAATGTTTTGCACGAAACCCATATTGGTGTTTATACAAAATGTTATATTTTTCTAAGAACATTATTAATCTATGGCATACATTTTTGTTCCATTATTTTAGAAATCGCGGGGAGAATACTCATATAATTGTTGAACAGTTTATTGTTATCTGATTTGAAGACGGGAATGACTTTTGCAGCTTTTAAGTTTTCAGGAACAATTCTGTAACAAAGGATTGGTTTAGTATATGCTCAAGCGGAGTGGCTACTTCGTGTATGGTCGCTTGCAGTAGTTTAATGGATAGACCGTCGAAACCTTTAGTGCATTTATTTTTAAGTTTTTGTACATATATTTCTATTTCTGTTGTCTGCGTTGGTTACATGAAAACATTTACGAGATAATTTCCTCTTAGGTGTGTTTCAAATTGCTTAAATTAACAGGAAGAGCTATTAAGTTGCTTATCGGTTTACCTATTCCAACAACAACATTATTAAATTCTTCTGTAATTTGTTTTAAATTTGTATTCTCTTGTCCGTTTATGATGAAGGTTTCAGGTAGTTTGGGGAATTCTTTTTGTTTATGTATTGCTTGTCGTAGTACAGACCATGTTTCTTTGATACTGTGCTTACGTTCTTTTAGCATTTCTGTATAATAAACACTTTTTGCGGCTCGTTTAATCTTATTAAAGACTACAATGTTCTCTATAGTTGTTGATGATTTCTGGATTAGGACTGTTAAATTTCTTTCGAAGTAACTTTGCTTTATTTAGAGATGAAGTCAATATGCGTGAAGTAATCCATGGTTCTCGTTTAATATACTTGTTCTTAATTTTCACAGATTTAATTGGACAAGGTATTTCGAAAAGTGATTTGTATATTATCATAAAATTATCATAAGCTTCATTCGCATCGGCAGTGGATAGTACAGTTGAGTAATCAGTCATATCTAATAGATTTCTACATGATGCAATGTTTAAAAAAAAATATTTCTGGCATATGTGTTATTCACTGTAACCACCATATACGCACGTATTCAGACGCGGAATGTGGGCTCCCAGAGAATTCGCGGTGATGTTTGCTATGACGTAAATCTCAAACGTTTTTCGCTGCTTCAACGCAAGTTACCTAAACAGTTCCAA